>PVIU01011648.1:0-63678 GCA_004026605.1 Ondatra zibethicus
ACTCAAGTGGCGATACACATTAATGGAGATGGGCTAAAATAATATGTGAGAGTTAGCCAATAAGGGGCTGGAGATAATGGGCCAGGCAGTATTTAAATGAATACAGTTTCTGTGTAATTATTTCGGGTACACACCGGGAGCCGGATGGCACAAGGGGCCCGGCGCCGGGAACGCAGCCCGGGCCCCTCATTACAACAAGTGACAACATGATTTTTGTTGTTGGGGTTTGGAGAGGAGTGGATCTGGAGGGATTGCTTTGTGGGCTTGCTTCTATCTGATTCAATTCTTGAGACATGCTCTTATCGTGTAGCCTAGGCTGACATTGGTCCTCCTGCCTCAGCCTTCTCAGTACTAGGACTACAGTCATGCACCATCACACCCTGTTACAACATGATTGCTTTTGTTCTTGGTTTTATTGCTTTGTTTGGTTGCTTGTTGTTGTTGTTTTACTATGTGCCCCGGCTAGCCTGGCATTTGCCATGTAGACCAAGTTTGACTTAAACTCACAGACACCTGTCTGCAGCTGCCTCCCAAGGGCTCAGCTTAAAAGTGCACCACCACATCCAACTGATGTCTTATATAAATGCCTGTGAAATTATTACTAAAAGCAAGTGAATTAACACATTCATTGCCTCAGTTTTCAGCATGACTGGGTGAGTGTGTGTGCATGTGTGTGCATGAACACAGCCCCTGTGTGAGCAGTCAGAGTACCTGACTTCTACTCCTTTGGAAAGTTTCACATAGAAAGCATTATTATAGACTACAGTCACTGAACCCTACATCTGATCACCAAATGTATTCAGTTTATGCCTGAAGTTCAGACGTTTGATCGCAGTCTCCAAATTTCCCCAGCCCTGACCCCTGCATGTACTATTTCGCCCTCTGCTTCCGAGTCTGACATTTTTTATATTTTCATATAAATGAAAACAGGCAACACTTACCCTCTGTGTCAGTCCTGTTCCTGCCATTATGCCCTCCAGCCTCATCCATTTTGCTGCCCATGACAAGATGCATTTCTCATTATAAAGCTGTTGGAGACACTTCTCCCTGATGCCCCCAGCTACTATCCCTCCTCTTGTCTTATTGTCCAAATACACATTTCATGCCCTTCCTGAGCCTGCCACTAGCAAGGAGAAAGGGATTTGCATGGTTGCTTCAAACCAGTGACATTCTTCCAGGCAGCTAATGGATGAACTACTTCCCTCAAGCATACAAACTTGTAAGAAATAATAATAATAATAAATGTAATAATAATAATAATAATAAATAAAGACTTAGATGTAACTGCAAGTAAAACCAAAGGTCGTTGGGCTGCTGGTAGGTGCACAAAGGTGGCTTCTGTAGATACTACTGAGAGATTACACATGGTCCAGAATTTAAAAACATTAAAGAGTCATCTTTAGATATTCAAATTCTAAATTTTGGGGAGTTTCTTTAAAATCAGCCAAATTACTTTATGTTGGCAGTACAAAGAAGTTCCCATAACAATTGAAATGAGATACCGTGATTCAGTTAGGATTGAAAAGTTGTAGAGAATCGAACATGATGAGCTAATTTAAATAAGGGGTGGGACTAGTCTAAGGATAAGGTAGAGCTCACAAGGCCAGATCCTGAAAATCCAGCATCAGAAAACTATGAGCTAGAGTCATCTGGAGACACTGCAGAGAACACACTGATAAGGTTTCTCCCTGGGCCCTCTTCCTGGCTTAAGAAGAGCTGTGAGCTCCGGCCCCATGCTCCCTGTCCCCTTGGTAGACAGCCCTCAAGGACTGAGAGATAATTTCCTAAAGCAAAAGTATGATTTGTAGTAGAAAGGTCTGGGAACTAGGTGGCCCCTTGAGGAGACCTGCATCACAAACGCCCCTGTCTAAGAGAACAGATTCTGACTCAGCAGACTCGCCCTTTGGACTCAGAAGATGAGGGTGTCAGGGATAGCCAGGCTCTTCGTGAGTCCCAGAGGCTGCCAGTCTCAGATAGATGCTGCTGTTCCTGGGGATGCCCATACACACCTAAGCTGCTGCTAGGCAGTTCATTCGGAAGCTTTTTGTAACCCACTGGACTCGGACAAGCCGAAGCGTGGGAGCAGTCACAGCTGTCCTTTGGGTCACTCATCTGCGTGCCACAGAAAAGCAGAGTTGCAAAGATCTTGTTAACCCTTGCTTCTGTGAAGAGGGCAATAAAAACACCCTTTTGCTCTTGAAGAATCAGTAAGGCAAGTAAAATGTTTACAATCCTACTGAGATCGCGCCACATCCCAGATAATATGATAGAAACTAAAAGCTAACATTGTGGCCTGTTTGTCGGGTACTGAAGTGGATCAATCAAGTGCCCATCACTTTGGAGTCAGTCTGTGGCAGATGTGAATAACTAGTCTAGTAACCATAGCAACCTCTATACATCCCAGCTTATGTCTGTCTTTGTGATTATTTGAAAAAAAAAGTTTTAAGGTAATTATGGGATTCCCTTTAACAAATAAGACTCGTTTATCTTAGAAATTAGGCCTGCAAAAGCTTAAGAAAGGATACAAAAAATGGGTTCAAACTCCAAGGCACATGCACGTTGGAGGTGTGCCAGTATCACCCTGCATGGCACATCAGAAGAGCAAAGTGTTTCAGTATAGGAACAGGGTATCTGGAGTTTTTGTTTATTTTGCTGTATTTGGGGGGAAGATCTCACTATGTAGCTCCATTTGCCTTGAATTCAGGATACTCCTTCTTCAGACTCTCAATTACTGGCTGTATTTGTCAGGGTTCTCTAGAGGAACAGAACTGATAGAATGAACACACACACACACATACTCACAGATGTGTGTGTATACATATATGTGTGCATATATATTCATTATATAGATATAGAAAGGAACTTGTTTTAGAGTGGCTTTCAGGCTGTGGTCCAGCTAGTTCAATAATGGCTGTCTACCAATAGAAATTTCAAGAACCCAGTAGCTGTTCTGTCTATGAGGCTGGATGCCTCATCTGGTCTTCAGTATATGCTGGAATCCTGAAGAAGTGAGCTCTAACGCTACTACAGGAATGACCCTGCCAGCAAGAGGAAACAGAGCAGACAGAGAGCAAAGGCTTCCATCTCCCGGGTTCTTTATATATTCTGCCACCAGAAGATATGACTCAGATTTAAGGTGGGTCTAAAAATTCAAGCAATGATTCTAATGATTCAAGCAAGAAAAATCCCTCGAGGTGTTCCCAGATGCTTGGGTTTTAGGTAATTCCAGATGCAGTCATGCTGACAAGCAAGAACAGCCACCACGCTGGCATTAGGGGTAAATGTCACCATTTCTACCATTTCTTGATTGTTAAATGCCCCAAGAGGTCAACACCTCCCTCCAATTCTATTCCCTTTCCCCTGGGCAAAAGTTTAACCATTTTGTCCCCCGAAAAAGAACATTTTGGATTATCTTCTTGGCCCATTCAAGGTGTTAATTTTTCAAAGGGGAAAATATTGCCTATACTTTGCCCAGTTGCCATGACAAAGCAACGGTTGTTTCAGCTGCTGTTGTTCCAACCGTTATGATTTCATAACGGCTCGACGTTTCTGACTTAGCAAACGATGGAGGAGGAGATCAGTCTGCCTGCTGGTAAAGTAAGGCCGCGTGGCTGTCATCTCTCAGTGCTTCACAGCTGGAGCATCATTCCCTGTGGCTGCTTGCCAAGACTGGAAAGAAATGATTTCAGATTCCCCCTCTTTATTTGCTATGCCGAGGCAAGATAATACAGTACTTCCTGTTCACATTTGTCTCGGAAGCACGGTCCCCACCAGGGATAATATGTGGAAGTGGCAAGGACCTAGTGCTTCCAATTAATCAGTCCAAGATTACTCACCCAAGAAATGAAAGGGAAATTTTAATATTTGGGAACTGAGTGAAAGTCGTAGCCAGGTGTGATTAAAATACACTCCCTGCTTTTAATTTAAATGGCAGGCTCCATTTTATTAGTCACCTAATTCTCCTTGGATTTCTCCTGACAAGAAACCAGGAAGGGTACATGTAGGGTAGGGGGTTCCCCAGTGTCCTCAGGAGAAACCAAAGACTTGACTCACCAAATGAGATGGTTTTGTGGCAAGCCAGCCATATTATTACTGGGTGTCAGCAAGACACTGGGTTCTTGAGTTCCCCTTGGTGTGGATAGTATCCTGAGTCCTGTAGGTCCAACTTTGTTTCCACCTGTAGAACCCAGAATTCTGCTGTGGACTTTGAGGCACAGGACTGAGATAGCCCGTTGGGGGGGCATTGCTATTTGTAATCCTCTGGTGGTTTGAGCAGGCTCCAATTCTCAGAGCATCACTCCTCACTGCCCTTTCCTGTCGTGCCATGGCCAGGAGGCTGCCATCATGAGATAAACTGATGCAAACTTTGAAGACTGGGGGACCAGCTAATCAGAGACTGGATTTGTCATGGGTAATTAGTTTTAGCAATTCATAAAATAAAGGCCTAGGTCCCTGGTTTGCAGGGAAATATTTATAATTACTAGTGAGATGTGCTCCTGAAGGAGGCCTTCACACAAAACAAACTGCACATTCTATTGTCTCTGTTGCAGCCTGACACTCGTTGGTCATCAGCTCTTTGTGCTTGGAGATCCTGTGTAGTGGGGTGGTGTGGTGGTGTGCAGGTACACTAGTCTTTGTCTCTCGGTGAGTTTAGAAACGTTATTGGTGCAAAACACAGCTCTCACCTTTTAAGGATAAGAACTTGTTTATTCTGCAGTTACATATGAATAACCATGGCTCTGGGAACACAGATTTAGGTCCCCTTAACTACAATATCATGAGGTTTTTATAGTTTTAAGGTGGGGTATATATTAAATAGATTTGTAGGACCATCTGGCATAACTGGGAAGCCCGTCCTTCTAAGAGATGGGTTTTTTTCTAGATTACTAGGCCCAAAATGGCCAACTGACTTCAGGCAGGACAAGTGACCTTATCATGTAATATGGGTCACAGATTAGCCAAGCCTCACTCTCCGACTCAGACAAAGAGCGACCCTTATCATGTAGCAAAAGTAACAGCTGAGCTCTAGGTCTAGGGCAGGCAAGTCTCAGGGGACAGGGAAATTCAAGGAGAGGCACAGAGAGCTACCAAGTGCAACACTTCATTCACCATGGGTGAGAGAGCATGCCCTAGGTTCCAGGTCTTCTATAAAGAATGCAAAAAGTGTCTTCTTGTCAGGACTAGCTACCTAGCAAGTCACACAACAGGCACACTTCACTGCTTATTTTCACTGCCTTAGATGTCTGAAGGCTGGGCTATGTTGCCTAAATTTTATTTGGTCTTCACAGCCTTTATTCCCTTCAATAAGTCTCACATGTCCCACTCTTCTACCTCTGCCCCATAGTATAGGTCACACATTAACTATGCCGCCTTCCCATTCTCTGGATGACCTGGAAAGGGGATAGTATCTAAGGGATGGACCTTACTTCAAACTTGGTGAGGGAGTATTTGTGTTGCTTTCATTGGTGAATAAAGAAAACAGCCTTGGCCTTTTCATAGGGCAGAAATCAGGTAGGCAGAGTAGACAGAACACAATGCTGGGAAGAAGGTAGTGTGGCAGATGCCATGAAACTCCTGTCTGAGACTGATGCTGGTTAGGAATCTTTCCTGGTAAGCCACGACCTTTGTGGTGCTATAATGCTGCCAGCGCCATCTCTGGCTCCTGCTGGAGATGGAGCGTCGGACGGGGTTTTGTAAGTAAATTGCTACGGCTTGCTTGATGGCAATGTGGACTGCTCTGTGCCTGGAACTGTGCACAGCTCAGGGGCACCAAATGGTTCTGAGGCAGGAGAAGCTCTGCCATGCTGAACTGTGCTGATCTCAGGCAGGAACTATCATAATTATCATAATAACAGCACAGTTAAGGTTTAGACTGGGCAGGAAATAGGTGGTATTGGATTACCCCTACATGGCGCAACTTAAGTTTTTAAGAAATGCTTAGCATTTTAAGAAGTGCTCCTGGATAGTAAAGAATTACAGATTCACAATAGGACAGATTCAGACATATAGACCTCTAAATGGGTCACACTTTTGAATAAAGGTACATAGTAGGCTCAAAAGAGAAAAGAAATAAAGAATATAGAGAGATACTTTTAAAAAAGGGTAAAGTCTTTAAAGAGACAGAGTACAGATAGTCATAGATTTAAAAAAAAGCCACGTAAAAATGGAAAATTCACAGAATGTCTGGATTATGTATTTTATTGTGTTTTCTTTAAAAATTTTGACTGTGAAGGAGCTAAATACAGAGAGACATTTCATTGTGTGTATTGCTAAGCCAAACAAGCATGTATATTATAAAGGTATTTGACTTCAGAATTTGGGTCTAAGGATATGATGCTTTGGAAAAGGGGTTTTTCTTTTGTTTTCACAGAGGATGAGACCCTGTGGATTCCTTCTAGACCAATATGGTATGATATTGGTTGGAGGTCAGATGCCCTCCTGAAAGGTTGCTGTTAACACCCTCAAAAAATTACTTTGCTCAACTGCTGACTGAGAGGAACCTAGCAAACAGAATACACCATGAAAGACCTGATTAACAGCGCCCCCATCAGCAGGAAGAAGTTTGGAGAGAAAAAACCAGCCCATATTCCCAAATATTGTTTATAAGTGTTGTTTTACATTTAAAGGGGGATATTATATAGATATGAATAATTTGCATTGGTATAAATTTTGATTTATTGATACAAGTTTAAGGTCAATTTTGTTATATGTATTTCTGATCTTGATTAAGGTATTGTGATTGTGTATTCATTTAAAAATGTAATGTATAATTAGGAAATATAGGTTGTTAATGGATAATCATCAATAATAGTCAAGCTTGTAGTCATGTTAATTAGATTTTCTAGATATATAGAGATATATTTCAGTTAGATAGACATTCTCCATATCTTTCAAAGGTGACAGAATATGGCATTTAATGTTTTAATAACTTAGGTCTTTTCATGACAATGAGACACGTCTGCTCCTGGCAGCACCAAGCTACTTCAAGAGGAAGATGGGTATTGAAGAGGCTCCTTAGCCATTTAGGCAAGAAACTGCTTTTGCCTGGACTGTTGCATAAACTGGACACAAAGATCCCACAGAGAGGGGACTGCTAAACTTGCCTAAAGGTGAGACGATCCTTCAAGGTTCCTGATTCATGAAAGAGTCTGTGAGACATTCTGCAGGATACAGAAGAAAGTGACTGAACTGTCTTTGAAATTTCCTGCTTTATGAAAAATTCTGCTGGATACTATGGGCCTGTAGGCTGAAGATGGATGCCCAAACTGTACAGAAGAACTTTGGGTGACTGTCCAGGAAGCGAGATGTCTCTGTCACTTCTTGTTTACTTAGGTAATATTATATCTTTCTGGAATCTTTGATGGAGTTGAAGAATGGATAGTTATAGTTTTCCTTTGTTATGATAAAAGATAAAGTAGATATAAATATGGTAACTGTAGTTCTTGCTTGATAATTGCTTTGTTATATGTAATTTTACTATGTTAAAATGAAAGCCTTTCTTTTTTGTTTAAACAGAAAAGGGGGAAATGGTGTAGGAGTATTTGTGTTGCTTTCATTGGTGAATAAAGAAAACTGCCTTGGCCTTTTGATAGGGCAGAAATCAGGTAGGCAGAGTAGACAGAATGGAATGCTGGGAAGAAGGCAGTGTGGCAGATGCCATGGTTTTCCTGCCCAAGACTGATGCTGGTTAGAAGCTTTCCCAGTAAGCCACGACCTCGTGGTGAACACAGATTAATAGAAATGAGTTAGATCAAGTGTGAGAGTTGGCCAAGAGGAGGCTAGATATAATGGGCCAGGCAGTAATTTAATTAATACAATTTCCATGTGGTTATTTCGGGGTTTAAGCTAGCTGGGCACCGGAAACGCAGTCCACTCCTCTCATTACTACACAAACTTTCACCATGTCGCTGCTGGCTTAATAAACCTCTTTATTGGAAGGAAAATTAAGACTCAGTGCCTCTCTTCTGAACATCCTCTCCTATCCCTCTGCCCTAGTTTGTTTTCTATTGCTGTGATTAAAGAATCCTGGAAAGGAAAGGGTTTATTTTGTTTTATACCTTAGAGTCCATCATGAAAGGAACTTGGGGCAGGCCCCAGGAACTGAAGCAGAGACCATAGAGGAGGGCTGCTTACTGACTTGTTCTCTGTGGGTGCGCATCTTCTTTCTAACACTACTCAGGACCACCTGCCCAGGGGTGGTACCACCCAAATTGGTCTGAGCCCTCCCACATCAATTATTAGGCAAGAAAATCTCCCATAGATTTGCCTCCAGTCCAGTCTGACGATGCTAACCTTTAATTAAGGTTCCTTCTTCCCATATAATTCTAGCTTGGGTCAGGTTGACAAAAATCTAAGCAACCCACCTCCCTAATACCTAACAGGTAGGCCTTAATAAATCAGGGTCATGTCTGGATCTGAGCCTCAGATGCTATCTGATGACCTTCTTTGCCTTGGGTTTGGTGGAAGCTAGCGGTTGGCTATTACACTCCAAAAAGATTTTACCTGATAGTCACAGGAAATTACATCAGGCAGTTAGGTAGGCAATGAAGGGCTATTAAGGTGATCAAATATCCCAGGAAAACTTCGGTCCAGACACATAACATTCCAGATCTCTGCAATTTCACATGTTCTTATAAGCTACCTTGTGAACTCTTTAATGTAGGTGTGTCTTTTTTTTTTTTCTGAGAGTTTCAATTCACAATGTCTTACATGACCTGAAACAGACTGAGGGTATTCTGGGTGCAAGACCTTAGTGGGTCCCATGGTAGATGAGGAACATGGGCAGGAAACAGAATATGCTGTACAGAAAGAGCTTGGGTAGTATAGAGTTTATTGAGGAGGTGGGGAAGAGAGAGAAAAAGAGAGAGAGATAAACAGAGAGAGGGGGCAGAGAGAGAGAGAGCTGCCCCTTCAGAAGAACAGTAGGGAGAGAGAGAGAGAGAGAGAGAGAGAGAGAGAGAGAGAGAGAGAGAGAGAGACTGGGAGTGGGCGGAGCTTCTCTTAAAGGGGTCTCTGCATCTAGGACCCTGAGCTGGCCTGGTCACCCCCGGAACACATCCTGCCAGATGGCACAGCAGGCCAGTACAACGCGTAAATCCTAACACTGGGTATATCCTGGCAGGTACACAAAAGCCTCAGGACACAGCACATTTGAATAAATCCATGCAAATGGAAGGCCTCAGATTTGAGAAGGGTACAGAGATTTCATTCAGCCGCATCCAAGGCTAGGGCAGGATCAATTCATTTCCAGTGTGCAACTATAAGCCTTAATTGTCAACCTGACATAATTTAAAATCACCTGAGGAGAAAGCCTCGGTGAGAGATTGTCTATAGATCAGGGAGACCTGTAAGCACTTCTGTGGGAAAAGTCTCTTGACTGTGTTAATTGAAGTGGAAAACTCACGCATTGTGGGCTGCACATAGGATGCATGCACGCATCTATTCTCTCTCTGCTCTTGTCTGAACATAGCTAGCTGCGTAAAGTCCCTGCCTTGACTTTTCCCACAGTAAACGACTGCCACCTGGAATTGTGGGCTAAAATAAATCTTTGCTTGCTTAAGTTGCTTTTTGCCCAGAGGTTTTTTTCCCCCACAGCAACATAAATGGGTCAAGGACACAGTGTGACCAATAAGGCCTTAAACTTCCCAAATTGTCACGGTGTTAAGGGATGAAGGCAGATGGACAAGAAAGTGAAAATCAGGTGCTTTGGTATTCACATGTAATCCCAGCACTTAAAATGGCAGCTTCAAGACAATCCTGGGCTATATACTGCAACCCTTTCCAAAATGAAAAATGAAAAATTTTTGAGAAGGAGACTGGATGCCTCAGTGGTTAATAGTGCCTGTTGCTGAGGTCCCAGGTTCAGTATGCAGCCAATACATGGTGGTTCCTGATGGTCTGTAACTATAGTTCCAGAGGACGCATCAGCCCCTTCTGGCCCCTACTGACACAAAGCACCCACAGTACATAGACATAAATACTGCCAAAATACTCAAATACATAAAATGAAAATAAATATCTTTTTTAAAAAAGGAAAAAAAAGAAAAAATAGAATACCCCTACCCCTGATACATAGACTACTCAGAAAGTGAAAGAAAAAAAATGTAACTGTCTAGCTGTGTCTATTCATGAACAAGTACCTACATCTGTGTAAACACACTGCATGTCTTAAATGGAGATAATATATATCCATTTCTATTTCTACAGGTCTGTGTGAACCTTTCTCAGCTCAATTAGCTTTCCTGGTGCCAGAAGCCATCTCCCTCATCATTTCTGCATCTGAGACTATACAGATGGTGTCAGATGCTCTCATGTCACCATGCTGAGTTCCGATGAAAAGCGAGTCATTGTTATGTATTTCTCCATGAGGCATAAGCGCATCTAATTTTCAATAAGACCTGACCATGACACAGCACCACCTCTGGGTTCCAGTAGTAACCATCTCTGTGCTTTTGGGGAAACTTGGGGACCAAAGCTGAGTTTTCTCAGGGTAGCAGACTCAGCAGTCTCCAGGCATGATTAGTTTTGTGGAGAGAATTGCCCAGAGTCCTGCAGGTCTCAAGACTAATCATACCACACTCTTACCACCCTGGTAAGAGACGATGCCCCAGTGTTCCCCTTTTAAATGTTATTAGCAGACACCGGACAGTTTTGCTGGATAGACAGTGATGTTCTGGTCCAAGTCCACACTATGCTTTGAGCAACTCAGATTACTTAAGTTGCTATCACCTCAATCATTGGAGGTCTTTGTGGTGATAACATTTAAAAATCCTCTACTTGCTGCCTTGAAATATATGATACAACAGTGTTACATCATCCTCTCTATAGCAGAATGGCAACTCTGTCTTAGTACCTCGTAAAATATCCGACTGTGTCATAGTATCCATTAAAGCATCATTCATCGAAGGTATTAACAGAAAAAGCAAGCAGGGTGACCATGGAAGTAAGGATCTCTGCCCATAGGAAAAGGCCAAGCCTGCCTGGGACCTTTGCTTTGGTGTCTGACTTCCCAGGTAGACTGAAGTTATCTTACTGCATCTTCTATAATCAGAAATTGTGCAGTCAGCACGAAATTGCTTGAGATATCTGGACTCTTCACCTGAGGCCTCCTATCTGTCGCTCTCCTAAAGCAGAATACACATAGCTTCCCAAAGCCTCTCCTTCACCAATATCCCAGCATTCTGTTCCAGTGGTTGCTATTTCTCGAAGCCAGGGGAACCACCATCGTCTTGACCTGTGCCCTGGTTCTCTTTAACACAGCCTAGAGTTATCTCAGAGGAAATCCTCAGCTGAGGAACTGCCTACATCAGATTAGCCCATGAGCACATCTATGAGAGACTGTTCTGATCACTGAGGTAGGGCCCAGCTCACCATAAGTAGCACCTTCCCGAGGCAGGCCTTCCTGAACTAAGAATACTAGCTGAGCATGAGTCAGCAAGAGGTCCAGCAAGCAGCATTCCTCCATGGTTACTGCTTCAAGTGGCAGCCCTGACTCCCCTCAACAACAAATTGTGACCTAGAAGTGTAAGATAAATAAATCCTTTCTTCCCCTGAGTTGCTTGTGGTCAGAGTGCCTTATTACAGAAACAGAAATCAAAACTACACCAACCCTTTTGTTCTTCCCATAGAGATCACAGCAGAGACTGCAGTTGGGGTCATAAGCCCCACTGCACACTCCCAAGTGACATCTTTTAGCATCGCTTCATCCTCATTCTGCTACCAGAGCAACAGCAAGCCAGAGCAACGAGATTTACCACTAGAGACTTTTTTTTTTAGTTTTTTATTTATTTTTTATTTTTCTTTACATATCATTTATTTTTGTTATATTCTTTCCATTGCCCAACTCCTCCTAGGTCTTCCTAGCTCCCTACCCACCTAATCTCATGCTTTCTTCTCCTCCCCCAAAAAAGCATAAAATACGGGTAGTTGGGGAAGGGGGTTAAATCTGAGGTACGGTCCCGTCACCATGCCTCGGAAAATTGAGGAAATCAAGGACTTCCTGCTCACAGCCCGGCAGAAGGATGCCAAATCTGTCAAGATCAAGAAGAACAAGGATAATGTGAAGTTCAAGGTTTGCTGCAGCAGGTACCTTTACACCCTGGTCATCACAGACAAGGAGAAAGCCGAGAAGTTGAAACAGTCCTTGCCCCCTGGCTTCGCAGTAAAGGAGCTGAAATGAAGTAGACCTCTGTTTGACTACTAAAAACTCTAAAAAAAAACAGCATAAAATAAAGGTTAAAACAGTCAAACAAAAAGAAATATGTTTAAAAAAATACCAAAAGAAAACAAAAAATCCACTGAAAAAATAAGGAATCAATTTTCTGTAAAACCACTATTCCTGGCTTACCCTGGATTATGTTGATAGCCCAGTGACTGGAGAAAGCTTATTTTCCCTTTAACAGAAAGCATCCATTGCAAAGAGCTTTTTGGTTAGGGGTGAGCCTTTGCGCCCACTTCCCCTTCCCAGCACTGGATGCTCACCTGGCTTGAGCCCGTCACCATCTCTGTGAGTTCTTGTGTGCAACAGCCCTATTGTGTCTGGCTCTTACAATCGCTGTACCCCTTCTTCCACACAGACCCCCAAACCTTGCGGAGAGAGGCTTGATAAAGGCCTCTCTTAGGGCTGACATGTTTTAGAGGGGCAAACCTAAGACCCCAGACAAGTAGGGTGTAGCTGAAAATTCTGAGGGCGGTGCAGAGTGCGGGTGAGCCTCGGTGCTTAGGCCTCTCGCTCAAGTAACTTCAGCTCCTTAGAAGGCGAGGGGCCGTTTTCAGGTAGTTTCACAGCTGCTGATTTCAAGCTCACTTGGCAGTGACAGCAGGGCACCCACCCGGCTCTCAAGCCTCCCACTCACGTCCCTGTGGTCCTCAGCCCTGCTTTCCCTATAGTTCATGCTCCACACACGTTCCTTCTGCCTCGGAAACACCCTTTCCCAAGAAGACCTTGCGTAGCTCTTCTCACCCAGAAGGAGCGTGTTTTCTTCTTGTGCCAAGATCGATCCTGAAGCCATTTCTTTCTTCACATTGGCTCCATAAGATCATTTGAATTCATTTCAGTAAACTTGTATTTCAGCAGTTCTGCTGACTGCTTAGAGCTCAGAGCTCTGTAGGGACAGCAGAGGTGGCCTGTCTGAGATCAAGGTAGATTTTGTGTATAGCTTCATCTTCACTTACACATTCAGTAGTGCCTGGCCTGTACTCAACTGCACCCGCCCTGCTGAACCACAAACACCAAACATAGTCGTGCGATGCTCACACTGTTCTTAGCTTGCAGGCACGTTCTTGCCTCTCAGCATCTTGGTGCGGCATCCTCCTGAGGGCAAACTTCCATAAAACCCCTTACACTGACTTTGCCATTCTCTCACTCCCCAGAAGCAAGATCCCTCCCTCAGACTGATGTAAATTGCTCTCCTCAGGTGTCATTTCAAACCGCATTACCCATTCAGGTGCCTTCTAAGGATTCTCTTGATGTCTTGGTTACCTCTCAGGCTTTGGTCTGTGTTTTGGACCACTATGACAAATAGCAAGTAATGAGAATGGAGATGTGTGACTCAGGCAGAACACAAAAGGGAAATTAAGGGGAGTTGGGACTGAAATGAAGGCACTCAGCCAGAATGTGGTTATTCTAGAGTTTTCTATCACTGTGATAAAAACATTGACCAAAAGCAACCTGGGGAGGAAAGGGCTTATTTCATTTCATCTTACAGCCTATAGTCCATAACAAAGGGAAGTCAGGGCAGGAACTCAAGGCAGGATCCTGGAGGTAGCAACTATAGCAAAGACCATGGAGGAACACTGATTACTGGCTTGCTAAATTTGTATTCTTATAGATCCCAGAACCTCCTGTCCTGGAGTGACACTGGTCACAACGGCTAGGCCTTCTCATATCAATCATTAATCAAGAAAATGCCCTCCACAGACTTGCCTAAAGGACAATCTGGTGGAAGCATATTATTTTTTCCTTTTCCCAGATAACACTAGCTTGTGTCAATGTGGTAAAACAAAACGAAACGAAACTAAACAGCATACTGCTTCAAATTTCTTACAGATATAAGTCAAAAACATCAGCAGAGCAGCCAAAGCCAGGGAAGAATGCCTTCTTTTTAAAAGAGTCACCACAAATACCATGAATGAGAGTGTTAACCTAATAATAAATGCTGACTTAGAATGTATTCCAGCTTGGATTTCCCTTTACCACATTCCCCCCCATGCCCTTGAACAATCTATCCTATACCTACCTTACAATCTCAGTCACAAAAGAGGACTCTTCCAGGTAAGGGCAAAACATCCGTGAATGGCAAAATATATATATAATCACTTTGGATAGACCTTTCTGGGATACAGGACGTGCCATCCCATTGGCTGGAGCCCCGGAGGAAGCCAGCTGAGTTCCTGCATTCAACACTCTCTGTTTCCTGGTTGCTGATGCAATGTCACCAGCTGCCTCACACTCCTGCCATCGCAATGGCAGACTGTGCTGTGTCCTCAAATGTAAAAATAAAGCCCTCCTTCCTTAAGTTGTTCTTGCCAGGCGTTGTGTCACAGCAACAAGATAAGGGGTGGATACATCAGTTCATATTCTTTACCTAATTTTTAAACCCCTCCATTTTTAAAATGCACTTCATCTTTAAGGCTTATTGCAAAGTGCACCTTTAAGCAATATAGATTCAAAACCAGCAATATCATAGATAGCTATGACTGAGATACATGGGTGTGCTTACCCTGGATTATGTTGATAGCCCAGTGACACACCACTGGAGAAAGCTTATTTTCCCTTTAACAGAAAGCATCCATTGCAAAGAGCTTCTTGGTTAGGGCTGAAACCTGTGGTCATGTTGGTGATTGAGGCCATGCCAATCTGGGTGGCCTGTGTTGTCACAGGGAGCCATGGTGTTGTCAGGCTGTGGGCTGCTACCATGGACCAAGTCTGAGTCTGTGGAGCAGCAGCAACCAAGGTCTGGGTTGATGTCCATGGTTCCCGTTGCCACTGGGGGCTGAGAAGATGCCTGGGCTCTGGACAGTCACCTGAGACCATGTTGGTGTCCGAGGACCTTGCTGCTGCTGAGGCCATACTGATCAGGGTGACCTGTGCGGCCACAGGGGCCATGGTGATGTCCAGGCATGAGCTGGTGTCAAGGGCATGTCTAGGTCAGAGTTCTTGATGCAACTTGGACCTGTGATGATGTGTGATGTTAATTCTGATTACACAGGAAGTAATTGGAATCTTGCATTTTGAAATACAATGGACTGGACATGCTGAGCCAGCCTGCCCCTTGCTGGCCCTAGGATAGCTGGCTTTTCCCCTCACTGGGCACTGCAGCAGGAGAGCTGGCCCTGCCCCATCACCATGTGAGAGCTAGTCCCCATACTTGGGAGAGATGGTGCCACTCCTCACTGCTGTGGAATAATCCTTTTGTTCACTGTAAATATGTCATTGCTCTCCTTGGTTAATAAAGAGCTGACTGACCTGTAGCTGGGCAGAAAGAGACTGGGTAGGAGAGCCAGACTAGGAGGATGCTGGGAAGAAGAAGGACAGAGTCAAGAGGAGATGCCAGAGATGCAGAGCAAGCAGGATGGGAGGTAAACAAGCCTCAGGGAAGCACAGAGATTAATACAAACTGGTTAAGTTAAGCTATAAGACCTAGCTAAAAACAAGCCCAAACGATCAGCTGAGCATTTATAATTAATATTGAGTTTCTGTGTGGTTATTTGGGAACTGGCTGGCAGAACAGAAATCTCTGCCTACGTCTCATCACTGGTATTGGAGAGCTAGCCTCAATGGCATGGGCCTAGGAGAGCTGGATCTGCCCCTAGCCCAAGGGACAGTCTCAGTGGCCAGGGCTGACCAACTCAGCTACCACCCAGACCCACACTCTGGGCCTTGGGTTGGCCCATTGTAACAGCTACCCCACCTATGGCCTGCTGGAGTACATGAAGGGACTGGTCGTACAGAATAACTGCAGAATCTCCATGACTTGGGGAAATGACAGAATATCCAAGAGGAGTTTTGATGAGGGCCCTTTTGTTGATTGTTTTTTTTTTTAACTCTTTGACTCCTTGGGGGCCTGCCACCCAGCTCCCAAATAAATCACACTGAGTTTTATTCGTTCTTATGAATGCCCAAACTTAGCTTGGCTTGTTGCTAGCAAGTTTTTCTTAAATTATCCTGTCTGTCTTTTGCCTCTGGGCTTTTATCTTTTTCTATTTCTTTACTTCTTTCTCCATGGCTTCCTACATACCTGGGTGGCTGGCCTCTGATATCCTCCTTTCCTTGTTCTGTCTTGCCCTTCCTATTTCTTTTCCCAGATTTCTCCTTCTATTTATTCTCTCTGTCTGCCAGCCCCACCTATCCTTTCTCCTACCTTGCTATTGACTAGTCAGCTCTTCATTAGGCCATCAGGTAGGTGTTTAGACAGGCAAAGAATCACAGCTTCCCAGAGTTAAACAAATGCAATATAAAAGAAAGCAACGCATTTTTGCATCATTAAAACAAATGTTCCACAGCATGAACAAATGTAAGACATCTTAAAATAATATTCCATAACAGGGCCCTGGGATGATGGTGTGCTAAAGGCCTTGAACCATACCAATGACTGACTGCAATGAACCTTTTGCAGGTGGGGCTGATTGGAGAAACGGGTATACCGCATGACACACTGCTAAGATGAATGAAGAGGTGTTGGAAAGACAGAAGAATGAGGTGTTTTGTTCATTTGTTAGTTTGTTTTGTTTTTAATTAATTAATTGGGCCCTGATGCTGTGGTGAGGAGCAGATATGGAGCAACTGGGAGGTGAGTGAGGTTGGGGTGCATGATATGAAACTCCCAAAGAATCAATAAATAATTATGTTAAAAATATATGTAAAACATGTACTGTTTCTTTCTCTTACCTTTATTTAATAAAACCAATTCCCTCTCATGCTAACATGGCCTGAAATTCTTCTCTACAGTATAAGTTAGGAGCCCAGTCACACCTGTGGAGAGCTCCTTCAGGGAAGTAGCAACAACAGTCTGCCACTGAGAAAACACAAGAGAGATGCTTTTAGACCAAAACTTAGTGACAGTACTATAGGCAACAATACAATCAACCACACCCCAGTATACACCCCATACCAAGACTCACACACACAATCCATTTTTGTGTTTTAAAAAAAAATATGAGTTTCCCTCATTTTTAGTAGTTCCTTGAGAATTTTGTACAATGTGTTTTGATCATATTCTTCCATCTTCCCAGCCATCTCCTCACCCACTCGACTTTGTGTCCTTTTTTTGTTTTTCAGACCCATCAAGTTGAGTTTGTCCTGTCCTTATACTCTGGGATGGCTTTCCACTGGAGCGCGATTGACCTACCAGAGGCCTTAAAGAAAATGGGCTCTCCCTCTCCTACTAGCAGTCAATGGCTACAAGCTCCTTAGCTAGGGGTGGGACTTCGTACCCGCCTTCCCCTCTGTGCTGGGATTGTTGTCTGGCTTGTGCAGCAGGATGTAGATTGCCAGGCAGAAATAGGAACATGATACCCCAGCCCCCGCCCCATGCATATTTGAATGGTTTTACTCTTAGGCCTTCTAAGTCACTTTTTTCTTCCACCAATCATTCACAATTTGTCAGTTCTTCCATTATTATTTTTTTAAATGGAAGATTGCTCACCATAGCAACATGGGTACTAAAAACAGACCAATACTCGAAAAATTAGCATGCCCTTACAAAAGGTAACACACTAATTTTACAAAGTCATCCATATGTTTTTTCACAATAACCAAGATATTGATTCAGCTTAGGTGTCCATCAGGAGATAAACAGATAAAGGAAATATGGCATATATACACAATGCAATTTTAATTCAGTCACTAAATAATATGAAATTATGCCAGTTTCAGAGCAATGATGAGAACTGTGTCATCATCAAATCATATGACATATGCCAGAATTTGAAAGATTAGCATATAGGACCTCTATTTTTTTAAAAGAGACATGAAAGTAGAAAGGACACTATTTGAAAAGAGGAAATGAGGAACATTGGGGAAAATTGAATCAATGCATGATATATATTCACAAGAATGTCATAATGAAGCTATTTGTACAATGAAAATATACTAATTTTAAAAAATGACCCATGAGATTATGTACTCCCCATGAAAGGAAATGAAACATTAGTGAAGTCATGAACATGTTCACACCCTAGAAAAAGAAACTGAATCTGACCTAGTTCCTTGATACAGCTATTAATTTGAAAGAAATACAAAGAACTTTCTAGAGGAACAAATCCATCACCATCACTAGGGAGGTAGTTTCAGGAGAGCCTAGAATCAAGAAAATTAATCAACCATTGCCATGCACAGGTCCCCACACTCCAATTCCTTGAATTGTGAAAATATCAACTTCTTAGGTGTAAAAGAGAACTGGAAATTTGAACAAATGTTTAACATAGTTTGTTTTAGCTGTGGGTAAACATAATTAAATTTTTGAAAGAAAGAGTGGGTGAAAAACAGAAAAACATGTTTTCTATTCCCACCCCTTTCTTAAGTGGCTGTGTCACTGAATGTCAAAGGAAGAAAATTGAGAACATTCTGCTCTGGGTCCTGGGTTGTACCCTTGCATCTCACTTCAGGGACAGAGGACTATGGCCTCCAGACACTAGAAGTGCCTCTGAGAGCTTCCTCCAGCCAGGGAAGACAATAGAACTTACCTCCGCTCAGCTTTCCTGCAAGTAACACCACATTCTGCAGATCAACTGATTGTTGAATTCCTTTGTCAGCCAAGATTAACTTCAAAGGTATAAGAAGGGAAAGCAGACTATGAAGAGATAGACAGTGCCTTGGCACCCAAGTCTGCTCATCTCTATCTGGCTACTGAAGTTAGTAACTGCATCTTTCTTAACTCCATTTCTACCAAACAACCAATTTAATGGATACCAACTGCTCAGTAGAGATCAGTAAAAACCACCATCCGGAGGGGTAATTGTGTCCCTGCCCAGCCGCCCAGACACTGCGGGAAGGGAGTACAGGCGCCCTCCAATCCCCTAAACTTTCTGGCCATTCAGTGGGGCTTCTCCCTGGCTACTGGCCTTCCTACTTATCCCACCCCAGCTTGCCCCCAAGCACCCCTTTCCATCTGTAGGGTCCTAGGATCTCCCAACTCAGCCTGCTTCGGGACTGAGGCTCTGGGGACAAAATGGTGAGTGCAAGGCTGCAGCGGTTTCTTTGTTCCATGGAGCTGGCATATACCAAGCCCGCCCTTTTGTCTGCGAGGTCCTTGGCCAGCAAGTGGCCCTGATCCAGTACCAGCAGATCCATCCGGAGGGAAATTTCATCCGATGGATGGAGATAGAGACAGAGATCCACATCCACATCAGAGCAACGGACTGAGCTCCCAAGGACCAGTTGAAGAGCAGAAGGAGGGAGAAGATGAACAAGGAAGTCAGAACCATGAGGGGTTGGTCCACCCACTGAGACAGTGTGCCTGATCTAATGGGACCTCACCAGATGGGACCAGGACTGAACGAGCATGTGATCAAACCAGACTCTCTAAATGTGGCTGCCAATGGGGACGGACTGAGAAGCCATCGATAATGGCACTGGGTCCTGTCTATTCTGCATATATTGGCTTTTGGGGACCCTAGTTTACTTTGATGCACGCCTTCCTACGCCAGGATGGAGAGGTGAGGGCCTTGGACTTCCCACAGGGCAGGGTAGCCTGCCCTCTCTTAAGGATGGAGGGGGAGGGAGAATTAGTGGGGAAGTGGGAGGGAAATGGGAGAAGGGGAGGAAGTGTCAATTTTGAATGGAAAAAAAAAAACTTTAAAAAAAAAAAAAACCCACCATCCCTAACTGGCAAATGTGGTCATTTTAACTGTGGATGTAGCCAGAGGTTTTTAAGGCAAAAATCTGGCCTCCAGCAACCCCAGCACGCTAGGCTTAACGAACCTATCTTTAGTTTCTTCGTGGGCCTAAATGAAGAGTCTGCATTTTAGCAAATGCAGCACCTACCAAACTCATACAGCACCCTCCCACCTAGAGTTGAAGTCCACATTTCTTCCTTACTAACTAGTGGTAAAATTAAAAGTGCTTTTGTCTTTGAGATTTCTCTGCAACAACATGCTGTGTTTTTGTGGCCAAGGCCAGTCAGTGTTTAACTGATCTCACTGGCCTAAACTGACAGGTTCTCAATCACTATGTAGCTTGACCAGTTCACAGCCAGTTCAGAAGGAGACTAGCTGGTGAATTCTATGAAGAATGCTAGTGGAAGTTCACTCACTCTTCCATAAAAGAACTGGCAAAACATAATATAGTCAGAAAAAGCTTTTGTAGAGTTCTGGAAATTAACCAAAGGCTGACAGTGCCTGAGGGAGTATTTATGCAAGAAAAGTAGCTGAGTCTTAGGGAAAAAAGAAAAAAAAAAAACACAGGAAGCTTTTAAGAAAAGTTAGGCCTACCCCTATCTTCTGCCCTAGCTCAGCAATCTGAGAAACAGATTTCTTATTCGCAAAGAACTCCATGAAATGGGTCTGTCTGGTAGTTTACTGGAAGAGCCACCTAGAAAGATCTGTCTACATTAGTGGCTCAGTGATAAGAGCTTAGGAGATTCAAGATATTTGTCTGGAACTCTTATTAGAAACTGTCCGGAGAATATGGCTGCCTGAGGCCATGGCTGACCAGATGTGGCAAATGACAAACGAATCCAAAGCACACAGAGAGAAACAGAGGACTGAGCTGCCTACCAGGGCTGTGCAAAGCTCTGATAGCTCTTAGGGAATCTAGAAGACCCCAGGAATCACCACATAGGTTGTGCTTGTGTGCAGTACATGAAGATGGCCGTGAACAGCTATCGCAAGGACAAACACTGGACACACAAACAAAAATGTGTATTGGGGCAGACACAGACGTGTGCCTGTCCTCTCTTGTCTGTAGGTCAGAGAGTCTGAGCTTATTTTCACTCTTTTAAAGTTGTTGACAACAGGTGTGGCTACAAAACCAGACATCCTGACCTAGGGTGTGGGTGCTTGGTGTTTGGGACATTAAGATGGCCCATAGAGGTGGATCCATTCCACCCTGACCAAAGGTCAGAGAATTTAAACTTACTCCTGTGCTCCTTTATTTAAAATAGGAGGTTTGACATAAGGAACGGCTGCCTACAGGATACCTGACATAAGGTGAGTTCACTGCCCCAAACATCAAATGCTTTACTCAGGAATTAATGGCTTGATATCTCAAGTATCAACAAGTAACTGTTTTGGTTGTCCTTTGTGTCATGTTAAAGCAGTCTCCCCTCCACACCGCCCCGGCTTTTGTATTAAGGTATAAAAGTGCATGGAAAATAAACACCAAACTCAGAACTCAGAACTCAAAATTCAACATTCAGTATTCACTGAGTTGCCCTCCTGGTACTATCCTATGTCTCTGTGTTTCTTTCTTATCTCTGTTCCTCCTACCTAATGTTTCTAATCCTTATGCCCCTACCATGAAACGTACAAACCTGCTGGGACTAGACCATGGCAAAAGTCACCCCAAAAAGGTGGCTTACAACTACTGTGATCACAAGAATTTGCCATCCCACATCCACCTCTTCAAAATAGCATAATGTCCTCTGCAGTTCCCCGTGTTGTCACAAATGGCAGAAATTCTTTGAAGGGGAGTAGAAAAGGGTAAGAGTAAGACAGGGGTGATGGCTACCAAAGGATGCAAAGTTTCAGTTGACCTTCAGGAATAAGCTTAGCAATCTAGCACCAGAATAATGACCATAATTAATAATTCCACAATAACTAAGAGTAGTCTTTCAACAAATATACATACAAGCAGCCTTTGTAGTGCTGGATGTATTTATTAATTTAATCATCCGATAACATAAACATGTCAAAATATTTCACAAGTACATAAACTTACTAAATGTCAATTTAAAAAGCACATTAGATTTTTAAGTTTACGTTAAAAGCAAATAGATAAGACATTTTCAGATAAACACAAATTCTAAGCAGGTAATTAAACCTAAGAAGGCCCTGTGACCTAAAGACTGCAGGTTTGAAAAAAAAAAATAGATAAGGCCAAATTGTCAGCTACCTCACTAAGGTTTAACAGTACACATCTGAACATACAGAGAACCCATCACAGATGCCTCCTCTTCGAGCTTCCAGGCTACCTGGGAAACTCTAACCATTCTCTGGATAATAAGATAAACTAAAGACTGACTTCACTGGCCATGTGATGAGAGGCTGCTACCAACAGCCTGGGGAGCTCTTTTTTAAGAGCCTACACTCACATAAAGCTGAGTTCTTGAGTACACCCCAGGAAAGAATCAAGATGTGTGTAAATGAAGCAAGAATTTCGAAAAGTTAGAACAGTGAGATGTCTTAGTAAGGAAATTGTTTGCTGCCGAGCCTGAAGACCTGAGTTCAAACCCCAGGACCCATAAGATAGAAACAGAGAACTGCCTCTAGCTGGATGCCATGCTTCCTCCATGGCAGATATGGACACACACACTCACACAAAAACAGATGATAGATAGATAGATAGATAGATAGATAGATAGATAGATAGATAGATAGATAGATAGATAATAGACAGATTATAGATAGATAGATAATAGATAGATAGATAGATGATATTTAGATAATAGACAGATAGATAGATAATAGATAGATGGATATATAGATAGATAATAGATAGATAGATGATAGATGGATAGATAGATAATAGATAGATAGATGATAGATAGATAATAGATAATAGACAGATAGATAATTGATAGATAGATAGATGATAGATAGATAGATAGATAGATAGATAGATGATAGATAGATAATAGATAATAGACAGATAGATAATTGATAGATAGATAGATAGATAGATAGATAGATGGAAAGATAGATGATAGATAGATAATAGACAGATAGATAGATAGATTGATAGATAGATAGATAATAGATAGATGATAGATAGATAGATGGAAAGATAGATGATAGATAGATAATAGATAGATAGATAGATAGATAGATAGATGATAGATAGATGATAGATAGATAGATAATAGATAGATAATAGACAGATAATAGACAGATAGATAGATAATAAATAGATAGATAGATAGATAATAGATAGATGATAGATGGAGAGATAGATAATAGATAGATAGATGATAGATAGATAATAGACAGATAGATAGATAATAGACACATAGCTAGATAGATAGATAGATAGATAGATAGATAGATAGATAGGTAGATAATAGATATAGATAGATAGATAGGTAAGTGTAATTTCTTAATTATAAAAAGGAAAAAGTTGGAGATGTGGCTCAGTGATAGAGTGCCTACCCAGCTTTCTTGAGGCCCTGGGTTGAATCCCCAGACCTGCAGAATAAGAAAAGAAGGAGATGATTGACTAAGCCTAAATTCCTTTGACAGAACAACCTGATGTGCTAGAGGCGCAGTTGAGCTTCATTCAAGGTAAGGAAAATAAAATGGCATAGATTATTTTTTCTTTTAAAAAAAGAACCAAAAGAAATTCCAGACTTGAAGAGTATAATAATTAAAAGGGAAGTCACCAAGGCAGCTGAACATCAGATCTGAGCAGGTGCGATGAAGATGGGGAAATCTGAAGGCAGAGTAGCTGGGGTTATCTCATCTGAGAAGATCTGAAGGCAGAGGAGCTGGGGTTGTCTCATCTGAGAAGATCTGAAGGCAGAGTAGCTGAGGTTATCTCATCTGAGAAGTGAGGAAAAGAGTGAAGAAGAATGAGTAGAGCCTGAGACCTAATGGCCGCACCAGGGATGCAGCTTTGCTTGAGGAAAACACAGATGTCATGGTATGAGTCAGTGGTGCCAACCGTGTGAATCGGGGTGGACTAATTGCCCCTCCATGTGCTGCACAGTTTAAAATAGGAATTTCCCCTGTGTGATAGTGTTTGAAGACTGAGGCAGGAAGATCATAAGTTAGGTCAGCATGAGTCACAGAATGAAAAAAAAAAAAAGCAACCAACCAACCAACCAATACCAGACGGGAGGTGGAGGGGGGGGAGACGACACAAAACATTTTTTTGTGGCATGTGAATTGCATCTCAATAAAAGTCAATAAATGCTTAAAAGGAACCAATAATTCAGTCTCTTAACACTGGCAGAAACTAAGATGAATTGCAGAGGAGTTGTGCCTTCCCCTTCCAGCCCTCACCACGGCATGTAGACATTTGCTGTAGATTCTTAGCATGCTTCCTTTTTGGCTTTCCTTTCTGTTTTTCCAACCCCCTTTGGGGCAATAAAAATGAGAGGACACTAACCACAAAGCCAAAACAAAAGACACAAAAAGAGGGAAATAAGTCAGCTATCTGGAAAAAGACAGTCTGCCTGCTTTTGGCAATTCTGTAACAGGCTGTTCTGCTTTTACTAAGTATCTTCTTCCGGTGCAAAAAGTGTAACATCCCTTAGTGAGGAACAAAAGCTCAGAGATGGGGCTCGGCTGGCCCAGGTTCACATAGCTGAGAAAATGGCTCACTGGGGACCCCATTCAGATCTAAAGGTAGTACTGCTCAAACCGCACCCACCACTGTGGACAATGGCAGCCCACTCTCTCTTCTATACTTACAAAAATTACTTTGACATTAGCAGAGTTGAGTTCACTGCTTCTCAAAACACAACAAATTGTCTGTGCCAATAGATTGTTTTAGAGTTGTCAAAACCCAAGTCATGACCAAACTGAAGGCAATGCTGACATGGTGCCCCTGGGTGTGGGGTGGGGCTCAGTCTGGGTCCCAGGAGGCAGCTAATCACCTGAAGGAAGGAGTCACATCACATTAGAAATGAGACTTGCCTGGCCATACACATTTGCATTAGGTGTCACACATGTCCCCACCTCCAGGCGTCAGTTCCTTCCATGGAAACAATGGAATGACGCTGAACAGAACATGAAGACTTAATGATTCTCTTGCCCATGGATAAGAGCAATCTCCCTGTCCATCCACAGGGTTTATTGAAAGAGGAGTGGGTGTCTCACTACTTAGACTCATGTTCCCAAGGGGCAAAAAAAGAGCTTTCCAGCCCCTCCCTGCCTTAGCATCATTGAGACAGACATCTAGGAATTCCTGGGACCCAGACACCACAGCCTCTTGCTGACCCCTTCAGACACTGCAACCTTCTTCTAGGCTTATGGTGGAGATTTACAGCTACAACACACTGCTGCTTAACACAAGAAAAGGTGGCCCTTGGTTCTTATGAAGAGTCACCCTCATAGCCAGGCAACAACACAATATTATGTAGTGCCACAGTGCCATCAAGTGGACAGAAAACCAACACTTGAAGAAATGATTTCCAAGAGCGTGATTCTGAGGGAAGTGTTCAGAATCATGTTCCCCTCTCTGTCTTTTGGCATAGCCATGTACCATATTTTTAAATGTAGTCATTCTTTCTAAAACCTTGGGCTTCCTTGGGCATGTTGTCAGCCTCACTCTGAAAAAGACGTATGCAGCCCTATTGCGAGGTAGTTGCTCTTGATGATGTATTTGGAACCCCTCCTTCAGGACTCTGGATGTTGTATCATCATCCTCACTAGGACACTGCATGAGACAACTCCTCTGGAGTTACGGATTAATGGATGACATAGATTCATAAGTAGGTAGATGGATAGATGATAGATGGATGGATGCATGAATAGAAGGAAGGAGGAACAGGGAAGGAAAGGGGGGGAAGTGAAAAGAGCTAAATAGCTTGGCAGCCCAAGTCATTGTCTCTACTAACAAATCCAAAGTAGCACATGTGGTTTCTGTTTTTGCAAGATTCAGTGATTTTGAACCCAAGAACACTTCCATTAGTGCAATCAGTGAATTTTACAGCACATAATTTTTATAAAGGTGTGGTTTTCCTGGGTACTGAATACATTTTTCACCTTTCAAAAAAATCCCTCTTTGTGTGTGAAGCTGCTTTTGGCATGCAAGTCTCTCAATCAGCCTTTCTTATCTAAGTTCGGAGCACTTGTAACCCAACTGTAGAGGGTCCCTGGTGACAGAAAAAGAACCAACATTTCCCTGATGAGTTTGGCTGTTCCTGAACCTACAGGCTCCTTCATTTCCTTGTGTTTTATGTTGTTCATTTTGCCAATGTGGGCTATGAATGCACCTTGTCAACAATGGGCATTCACTTAAATAAAATCAAAACCTTCAGATGAAATTGCTCACATTGGTATTTTGCAGGGACATCATCATCCCTCTCAAAGTAAAACAAAGCAATAGTTGATGTTGAATTATGGACTCATTCACATATAAACAGCTTTGGCAGGTCACCATGGAGGTGACATTGCAAAGGAGCTCTGCAGTACATCTGCGCCTTGTTGTGCTACTGTCTCAAAAGACAGACAGGCAGTCTAAAGGAACTATCCAGGAGCCCTCAAGCCTCGACTCCTGTTCTCAGCCTCTGCATCGGACAATTAGACAAAAAGAAGCTGCCCTCGGAGGCAGATAGAGATGACAGCTTTCTCAGCAATACAATGCATGGCAAGCCTAGGTGAGAACTCCCCTGCAAAGCGCAAGAGGAAATTCATTTAGACATTTTTACCATACAGACTTTTCAGGGTTTATTTACGGAAAGTCAGGCAAGCATTGGAAGCGGTATTGGTAGCCTCGGGACTGGAGAAACACCATTTTATCTGTTGGCAGTCACTCTGGACTCACTGTAAATACTCACAAATACCTAAAACACCTGCCTTGACAAGCTCTAAACAAATATGAATTATGAGTAAATCACACCTCATGGCACGGCTCAACTCTACATTCTCAAGCATTGCACACCAGAAAAACATTTGTTAAGTGCTTACTTAGTGCTTCCTTCTCCCTACACCGGAGGAGGGAGGTGACATTGTGGTGACATCTGCCTATGGTCAAAAGATGTTTGAGCTCTTGGAAGAGTAAGACTTTAAAAATAAATTCCACAAAAATGAAAATCTCCATCAGTTACTTGCTGTATTAGGCATTTGACAAAGGACTTCAACTTGTAATTTTTTTCTAGTTGTGTGTGTGTGTGTGTGTGTGTGTGTGCACGCGCGCGCGCGCGTGAAGCCAGAAGAAGACATCTAATTCCCTGAAGTGGAGTTATGGTGGATGATTTTTATCTGTCCAAATCATCCATAACTCGGAATAGAACTTGGATCCTCTCCAGGAACAGAAAATACCCTTAGCCACTGAGCCATCTCTCTAGCCTCCCCTGTCTTTTGTGACAGTGTCATATCATGTAGTCCAGGCTGACCTGAACTCCTTTTTACCCTTTTATTCAGACTGGACATCAAGCCTACCATTCTGGTGATTCTTCCCTCCTCAGTTAGAAATGCCCTCACAGAAATGCCCACAGATGTGTTTCTGGGGAATTCTAAGGCCCAGTCAAGGTAACAATAAAGGTTAATAATCAACACTGAGTCTACTTAATTTAAAACCATAGTTCACCTAGGACAGAGAGGGCCTGAGGAAACAAGCTTCACGGGGAGCAGAAGCCAGGAGCAAATCCAGTCCCAGAAGCCAACCCAGTCCCAGGCCACTGGCAGATCAGGATTGAGCCAGTGACCTGACTCAGAGTCAGCGATCTCCACCGGAACTGGAGTGGGACAGACCAGCTACCTAGGACAGAGAGTGAACAAGCTCCACCAGGAACAGAATCCAGGAGCAAATCCAGCCCAGGGAGCCAACCCAGTCCTGGGACACTGGTGGATCAGGGCTGAGCCAGTGAACAGCAAAATTCTTCAAAGACCTCAAAAGAATGGTACTCAACTTCATATGGAAAAGCAAAAAACCCAGGACAGCCAAAACAATCCTGGGCAATAAAAGAACTTCTGTAGGCATCACAATCCCTGACTTCAAACTCTACTGCAGAGCTACAGTACTGAAAACAGGCTGGTATTGGCATAAGAACAAACATGAGGACCAAAGGAACCGAATAGAAGATGGATATCAATTCACACGTCTTCGAACACCTGATTTTTGACAAGGAAGCCAAAATTATAAAATGAGAAAAAGAAAGCATCTTCAACAAATGGTTCTGAGACAACTGGATGTTGACATGTAGAAGAATGCAAATAGATCCATACCTATAACCATGCACAAAACTCAAGTCCAAATGAATCAAACACCTCAACACAAAACCAACCACACTGAACCTCATGGAAGAAAAAGTGGGAAGTACCCTGGAACACACTAGT
The DNA here is from genome assembly GCA_004026605.1 of Ondatra zibethicus. NCBI lineage: Eukaryota > Metazoa > Chordata > Mammalia > Rodentia > Cricetidae > Ondatra > Ondatra zibethicus. The sequence continues at coordinate 28,159 of PVIU01011648.1, forward strand.
ACAGGAGATCACTTCCTAAATATACCTCCAGTAGTACAGACACTGAGAGCAACAATTAGTAAATGGGACCTCCTAAAACTGAGAATCTTCTGTAAGGCAAAGGACACAATCAACAAGACAAAATGGCAGCCTACAGAATGGGAAAAGATCTTCATCTGACAGAGGACTGATCTCCAAAATATACTCAAGAAATTGGACACCAAAATACCAAATAATCTAATTAAAAATCAAGGTACATATCTAAATAGAGAACTCTCAACAGATGAATCTCAAATGGCATAAAGACACTTAAAAAAATTTAGCTTCCTTAGCCATCAGAGAAACGCAAATCAAAACAACTCTGAGATACCATCTCATACCTGTCAGAATAACCAAGATAAAAAAAAATACTGATGACAGCTTATGATGGAGAGGATGTAGAGTAAGGGGAACACTCCTCCATTCTGGTGGAATTGTAAACTTCTACAGTAGCTTTGGAAATCAGTATGGTGGTTTCTCAGAAAACTAGGAGTTAATCTACCTCGAGACACAGCAATACCACTTTTGGGTATATACCCAAAGAATATACCCAAAGAATTCTCAATCGCATCAGAAGGATACTTGCTCAACTATGTTCATAGCAGTATTATTCATAATAGCCAGAACCTGGAAACAATCTAGATGTCCCTCAACTGAAGAATGGATAAGGAAAATATGGTACATTTACACAATAGAATACTACTCAGCAGTAAAAATAATAATAATAATAATGACGTTTTTAAATTTGCAAGCAGATGGATGGAACTGGAAAAAAATCTGAGTGAGATAATGCAGACCCAGAAAAACAGATACAGTATGTATTCACTCATAAACGTATATTAGACATAAAGCAAAGGATAGCAAGCCTACAGTCTACAACCCAAGAGAACCTAGACATCAAAGAGGACCCTAAGAGAGACATACATGGATCCACTTAGGAAGGAGAAAAGAACAAGATCTCCTGAGTAAATTGGGAACATGGGGGTAAGGAGGGGTAGAGGGAGAGAGGGGAGAAATGAAGGGGAGTGGGAAAAATGTGTAACTCAATAAAAACAATAAAAAAAGAACACACACACATACACAAAAAGACAGGAAACAGGGATGCTAATGACCTCATTAGGCTTCATTTTCCCAAAAAGAGCATTAGCAGAAACTAAATGAAAAGATTCTTTGATGCTGACTTAATGTGGGAATTTGACCCTGAGGGTTACTGCCTCACCTAACTTCTTGATCAAGAATAGCACCCTTCTCCATTTCTGTCCCAAACGTGACTGCAAGAGCGCTAGACATGTTTACCTCCTTAAGGAACTCAGCAGCAGCCTGAGGACCCGAGAAACAGTTTTAATAAAATAATAGTATTTATAATCAACCATGTCTGCAAACATTTACAAGAAAACAGCTAATAAATGGGCTCCTACAAACCCAGATCTGACTAATCAGCCTGATGCAATGTTAAGACACTGCATAAGCTCATCTGATCTTTTAAAATCATCCTACAGAATAGTCACTTATCTTTCCCAAGTTCAAATTCACAAAGCAAGTTAGCAACTATGGTAGGCTAATGCCAGGTTGTAACTAACACCAGGTTCTGGCTCTTAGCAATAGTACTGGCCCACCATTTCAAAGGCTTGGCCACAAAGGGTGTTGTGCAACTGAGAATATATCTGCCTACCTGTTGGCTGACATACATCTGATTCTTCAAACACTGAAAACATTTGCTGACCTGAAGATGCTTCTAGTGCCTAAAATCAACAAATAGAAAAGCATGATGCTAAAGCCCAATTAATAAAAATTCAGAGACAGACATTGGGATTCAACCTGAAGATCTGTAAAGCAAAACAGTCAGCCATTGGCTTTTAGCTCAACCTAAGTCTGAAATGGCGATCCTGCCTCCAGGAATCTCAGAATGAGACTGTGTCTGAGCACTGTCTACTCCGGTTTTATAATCCTTGCTAGTTCTAAAATTAAGAAATACCACCTGGTCTCCATGGCAAGCTAGTGTGGCTACTGGGATTAAAGGTGTGTGTCATTGCTTCCTGGTCTATAAGGTTGGCCAGCGTGGCTGTTTAACGTTTCTGATCCTCAGGCAAGCTTTATTTATTAAAATATAAATGAAATGCCACTGCATGGTATAACTACCATGTCCATCCTCAATAACTTTCCCCCCCAAAAAAATGCCCTCATTAGGATGCTCTTTGGACATGTTATCTTGGGATGTTTTCTAAAGAACTAACTGTATCTCCTTATTCCCTTGTTTTCCAGACCAGTTCCTGACAACTGCCTGAAGGAAAATATAGATGAATAAGAAAGTGTTCGATGAAATGGGTCCTGATGGTGATAAAGCCATCAGCATTAGAATTTTATCATTTTCAAATATCCCAGCCTAACACCAATTGGCCTTATTTGCCTGAGAACTCTCTCTTCTCAAACAAGAGGAAGCCCGAAGGTGTCAGGGCTGTAACTTCTAGAAGCTGCTATTATCTGACAGCTGCAGGGAGTTGGTGAGGAAGTACCCCAACACCCACACTCCTCATGGATAACTCGGAATTGATTCAACGCTAGGTCCCAGAGTACCCGTGTTCACAGTAAAATCTAGACAATTTTTCCATTAGCATCCATTAATTATACAGATGATTCTATGCCTGAATATAAAAAATTCATAACCATATTTACTTCTTTTATTAATCTTTTTTATCCTGTTCCTCTTCTTCCTTTTCCCTTTTCCTTTCCTCACTATTTCTCTCTCCACCTTCAGGTTCTTTCTCTTTCCGCCCTAGGTTCTACATATATAAGAAAATCAAACATGTTTGTGTTTTGGAATCGATCTTATTTTACTTAACAGGATGTAGTGGTTTATATTCTACTATTTTAATCTTCAGTAGTTTAATTCATTTTTAATGTACAACTCTCTAGTGGAAAAAGCACTGACTCACCAAAAATGTTAATTTTAAAACAATTGCTAAGCCTAAGGCTAAACCAATAACTTAAGGTCAACTTCCTGAAATGTTCTCAGTTAAGGCTTAGAACCATTAAGTTCTGAAAACTGAAACAGCAATTGTCACAGAATTTGAAGGTGAATCTGGAGATGATTTTCAGGTCTCCGAGGCTTGGTTCTGCAGTAACTCTCCGGATGGTGGAAACCTGGAGTCCTGATTTGAACATGGTGGTCTTCTCTTTTCCCAAAGCCAAGTAGTCTGCTTTCTACTGTTATTACCACAGGCTTCACACCAAGGTACACAGCAATGATAGCAGCTTTCTTCTCATAGCCTAGTGTTAAATATTACCTATCTTCCCTGTTTTCATTTTGTGTTATTCTATGAAGAAAAAAGGTTTTAAATTCAAGATACTTGAAGCCTCGGCACACTTCCATTATTAGCAGGGCTGCAGTAGGTTGTGTTTGCCCTGCCATCTAAGCAGATCTCAGCCCAAGAAAGGTGGGGCTAGGTTATCATTGTTGAGTTTTGTTTAGTTTTACATTGTCCTAGGTTCATCAGCATCTACTCTTAACAGCTGCTGCAGAGAGACTGCAGAAATGCAAAGCAAGACGCAAAGTACCCAGCAGCTGTGTGGCCCTCAGAAAATGCCCAGGCTATGTTAAACATGGTTGAGGATTCTTATTCCAGTTGCAAGCACATACTACCTCCGTCTTCCAAGTGCTGGGTTCACAGGTGTCTACCAGTGCACATGACTATCATCATTTGCGTTAGTGAACGGGTTTGCTTCCCTTCACATTTAATTGCAAAGTACGTTAAATATTATGAATTATCATTAGCAATAAATGTAATTATAAATCCAAACAATACAGTTGCTGTCTGGAGCTCTCTACCCTTAACCTTTCTTTTCTACCTATCCCGTGAGCCTTTCTTTACATCGCTTCCCTCCCTTCCCCGCTTATACATCTCTTTTCAAGCTGTACAGCCAATGGCATCAGTGTGACTTTGACACTCTAGACTTTCCTTGCACATCAGTTTCATCCCCAGTAAACCTCAGAATCTGCCCAAGGCAAGGTCCCTTGCATGACAGCCTGTCCCATCTCCTATAGCACATCACTCACTGCTGGCCCATTGTGCAAATCCTGCCCAAACCAGTGTTCCTAGGACACCCGCCCAAGTCAAAACACAGACTGTGGTGCAAAGGGCTTAAGAAAACTTTGTTTCTTCTAAGTAACAGTGGTCGCTATGTCCATAAGATTCTGTTTGTGAGAATTTCTAACTTAACCTTCAGCAGAATGAGCAGTAGCTTAAAAAAAGGATTTTTAAATATTATGTAAACTTATTTCCCTGTCTACGTGAACTCACATGTGTGCCTAGTGCCTGTCGAGGCCAGAAAGAAATGAGAGTCAGATCCCCTGGTACGGCATTACAGTTGGTTGTGAGTCACCCTGTGGGAGCCGGGAACCAAACTAAAGTTCTCTGTAAGAGCAGCCAGTGCTCCTAACTACTGAGCCATCTCTCCAGCCCCAGGAATAGTGCTTTTAAACCATCCTTTCCTGCAGTTAAATTACACCAGTAATTCAAGCACTTAGGAGGCAGGGGCCACAGGAGCTGGGCTGTATGGTGGGAATTTGCCTTAAAAATGACAAAAAGGGGAATGGGAAAAAAGGCTCAGTCGGCAAAGTATTCTCCATGGAAACATGAGGACCTGAATTTGAACTCTTGCACACACTTTTGAAGCCAGAAAAAGTCAGGTTCGGTGATACATGCCAGTACTTAAGGGGTAGAGACAGAAGGATCCCTGGGGTTTGCAAGCTAGGCAAATCTCCAGCTTCAGTTAGATACCCTGCCTCAAAAGATAAGGTGGGGGGATTAAGTGCCAATCTCTTGGCTCCAAACATGTTTACATATAATACATATACATGCACCTTCACATACAAGAACACACACATACACACACATACACACACACACACACACACACACACACACACACAGATAGACAAAACTTCTCCTGCAGTTCAAGAAGAAAGGTCCAAAAACATCCATGATCCAGAACAAGCCAGTGTGACTGAGCACAGCTGCTTTCTGTCTAGGGAGCCCTGCTCTTCGTCGTCTGGAGTTTATAGGGGTGATGGCGTGAGAGAGGAGCTGCGCCACAAGAAACAGACCGTAAGGAACCACAGCAGCAGCGCAGCCCCCAGAGTTTCCAGTTACGGTAACAATATTCCTTTCTGTGCTTTGCTTACATTTTTAAGAAAAGTTTGAAAGAGCTCCCTCTCTACTGCAATTTAAAGCGTGACTTTCAGCAAGGTGTGGTGGTGCATACCTGTAATCCCAACCAACATTGGGGAGGCTGAGGCAGAAGGGTTACACATTTGAGGCCAGCCAGGGCTACAGATTGAGAGTCTATCTCAAATAAACACAAACAAACATAGAGTTTGAGTTTTAGAAGCATCTAAATAAATGGGCTAGAAACCTCCACCAATAATATTCGTTATAAAATTACCCTTTCTTTTAAAAGCAATCTTAGGGTCATGGTTTCATTTCATGTTCCAAGCAGCCAGTGAGGAATTAGAGCATTTGTGTTGCAGTTGGTGATGCCCATCATGTGGGACCCTTGGCAGAGTACATAATAGACCCAATCACACTGCACAACTCCCTATGAGGGTCATATTATTTCTGCAGCTGGTTTCCCCAGCTTCATTTGCCAACTGCTAAGGTCAGAAGGAATCCTGTTATATCCCTAGTCCCACTCAAAGCAACGGTGTTGAGATAAGGCCCGAGGGGAAACCTTTCTACGAGTCAGTTTCTTCTCCGACACAGAAAGGGTGCATGCCCCACAATGTCCCATGATGTTTAACATGCAAATTTCATGAACTCACTGGATGGGTGAGAAGATTAGGAAGAGATTACTTTGGACATCTTGAATCTCAGTAGATAAAAATAACTCCATAAACTTCCGAAGAGTGGGTGTCTGATTGAAACTCAGCTGTTTCACTGTATTCTTGGATTTCAGTGGCAGACCTGCTTTCAAAACATGTGGAGTCGTTTCTAACAACTTAAATCAAAACTAGCCCCCAGGTAGTTTATTTATTATTTAGTGATATTTCATTTGTATTTTTAATAAATAAAACTTGCCAGAAGATCTGAGAGTAAAACAGCCAAAAACCTAAACAAAGGAAATTAGATTCAAGGTTCCTATTTTGGAAAAAGAAAGGGTGGATATAGATTTGATAAAATAAAAGGGTAGATTATTGAATGCTCTCTGAAAAGAAAAAAAGGAGACTACAGATATGATAAGAGAAAAGGTAGATTTTTAAATGTACTTTTAAAAAGCAACTACTAGTTTGACATGTTTTACATTGGATTGCAATTTTATATATTGCATAGAAATTTTGTATATTGATACCAATTTGAGATTAATTGTGTTAAAACATACTTACAGAGGAGTGAGTGGGTGCATGCCTGGCAGGAAGGTCCCCAGGAGGGAGTGCAGGCACCACCAGCCCCTGATGCAGGGGGCCTCTTTGTTCCACACGACCATCCCCCCACCCCACCCCCCACCCCCACAAGTTCGCCCTTTCCTCTGCGGGGTCCCTGGCCCAACAGGACTCCCTCTTCCAGTGTTGAGATCGGCAATCCAGAGGGATTGGCAATCCAGAGGGGACTCCCTCTTCCTGCACTGAGATCAGCAATCCAGAGGGGTGAGTTTGTTTGCAACTTGCCAGAAGGACCAGAGCTGCCCAGAATACCCTGACTGCAATCAAAGGAAGAGTTGGGCAGGCGCCAATGCAAGAACTCCTCCAACAACCTGAAAAGCGTCATGAAAACACCAGGATCCAGCGAATATGCAACAGGAATATCTGAACAATCTAATCCAGAGGAAGTAGAAGAAATCAACTTTGAACGTAACATTATGAAAGTGATAGAGACCATTAAAGAGGATGTGAAAAACTCCTTTAAAGAAATGGAGGAGAAGACTACCAAAAAGTTAGGAGAAATGAATAAATCCCTCAAAGATACCCTAGAAAACCAAGAAAAAGCAATCAAACAGGTAATGGAAACAGTTCAAGACTTGAAAACTGAAATGGAGGCAATGAAGAAAACACAAACTGAGGGAAGGCTGGAGATGGAAAATCTGGGTAAATGAGCAGGAACTACAGAGACAAGTATAACCAACAGAATAAAAGAGATAGGAGAAAGAATCTCAGATGCTGAAGATACAATAGAGAAAATAAACTCATTAATCAAAGAAAACAACAAATCCAATGAAGTCTCATCACAAAACATCCAGGAAATCTGGGACACCATAAAAAGACCAAACCTAAGAATAATAGGGATAGAAGAAGGAGAAGAAGTATAGCTCAAAGGCCCAGAAAATATATTCAACAAAATTATAGAAGAAAACTGTCCCAACCTAAAGATGGATATGCCTATGAAGGTACAAGAAGCATACAGAACACAGAATAGACTGGATCCAAAAAAAAATCCCCTCACCATATAATAATCAAAACACAAAACAAACAGAATAAAGAAAGAATACTAAGAGCTGCAAAGGAAAAAGGTCAAGTAACATATAAAGGTAAACCTATCAGAATTACACCTGATTTCTCTATGGAAACCATGAAAACCAGAAGGTCTTGGATAGATGTGCTGCAGACACTAAGAGACCATGGATGCAAGCCCAGACTACTATACACAGCAAAGCTTTCATTCACCATTGATGAAGAAAACAAGATATTCCAGGATAAAAAAAAAATTAAGCAATACATAGCCACAAACCCAGCCTTACAGAAAGTACTAGAAGGAAAACCACAATGAAAGGAAGCAAACAACACCCATAATAACACAGACATCTAACAGCACTCCACCAGCACAACTCAAAGAAGGGAAACACACAAACTCTACAACCCCACCCCCCAAAAAATAACCGCAGTTAATAAACTCTGGTCATTAATATCACTTAATATCAATGGACTCAAGTCACCTATAAAAGATTAAGAGAATGGATACGAAAACAGCATCCAACATTCTGTTGTTTACAAGAAACACACCTCATCCACAAAGACAGACATTATCTCAGAGTAAAGCGTTGGGAAAAGGTATTTCAATCAAACGGCCCTAAAAAACAAGTGGTTGTGGCTATACTCATATGGAACACAATCAACTTCAAACTAAAATCAATCAGAAGAGATTGAGATAGACATTTTATACTCTTAACAGGAATAATCAATCAGGATGAAGTCTCAATCCTGAATATATATGCCCTTAATATAAAAGCACCCACATATGTAAAAGAAACATTACTAGAACTCAAAGCACACATCAAACCCCACACACTAATAGTAGGAGATTTCAACACTCCTCTCTCACCAATAGACAGGTCAACCAGACAGAAACGTAACAGAGAAATAAGAGAACTAACAGATGTAATGAATCAAATGGACTTAATAGACATCAATAGAACATTCCACCCAAACAGGAAAGAATATACCTTCTCAGCATCTCATGGAACCTTCTCGAAAATTGATCACATACTCGGTAACAAAGCAAACATCCACAGATACAAAAAAATTGGAGTAACACCTGTGTCTTATCGGATCATCATGGAGTAAAGTCAGAATTTAACAACAATTCCACTCCCAGAAAGCCTACAAACTCGTGGAAAATGAACAGTCAACTACTGAACCACTCCTGGGTCAAGGAAGAAATAAAGAAAGAAATTAAAGTCTTCCTTGAACTCAACGAAAATAAAGAAACAACATACACCAACCTATGGGATACTATGAAAGCAGTGCTAAGAGGAAAGTTCCTAGCACTTAGTGCCCACATAAAGAAAACGGAGAAAGCTCACATTAGTGACTTAACAGGACACCTGAAAGCACTAGAAAGAAAAGAAGTTGACACACCCAAGAGGACTAGAAGACTGGAAATAATCAAACTGAGGGCTGAAATCAACAAAATAGAAAACAATCCAAAGAATCAATGAAACAAAGAGCTGGTTCCTTGAGAAAATCAACAAGATCGACAAACCCCTATCCAAACTAATCAAAATGCAGAGAGAGAACACTCAAATTAACAAGATCAGAAATTAAAAAGGGGACATAACAACAGACACTGAGGAAATTCAGAGAATCATTAGGTCTTACTACAAAAGCCTGTATGCCACAAAATTGGAAAATGGAAAAGAAATGGACAGTTTTTTAGATAAATACCATATACCAAAATTAAATCAAGACCAGGTGAACAATTTAAATAGGCCTATAAGTCTCGAGGAAATAGAAGCTGTCATCAAAAACCTCCCAACCAAAAAAAGCCAGGACTAGATGGTTTTAATGCAGAGTTCTACCAGAACTTCCAAGAAGAGCTAATACCTATACTTCTTAAGGTGTTTCACAAAATAGAAACAGAAGGGTCATTGCCAAACTCTTTTTATGGAGCTACGGTTACCCTGATACCAAAACCACACAAAGATGCAGCCAAGAAGGAGAATTACAGACCAATCTCAGTCATGAACATCGATGCAAAACTTCTCAATAAAATACTGGCAAACCGAATCCAAGAACACATTTAAAAAAAATCATCCATTATGACAAAGTAGGCTTCATCCCAGAGATGCAGGGCTGGTTCAACATAGGAAAATCTATCAATGTAATCCATCATATAAATAAACTGAAAGAAAAAACCATATGATCATTTCATTAGATGTTGAAAAAGCATTTGACAAAATTCAACACTCCTTTATGATAAAGGTCTTAGAGAGATTAGGGATACAAGGTTCATATCTAAATATAATCAAAGCAATATACAGCAAACTGACAGCTAACATCAAATTAAATGGAGAGAAACTCAAAGCGATTCCACTAAAATCAGGAATAAGACAAAGCTGTCCACTCTCTCCATATCTCTTTAATATAGGGCTTGAAATTCTAGCAATAGCTATAAGACAAAATAAGGATATCATGGGGATTCAAATTGGAAAGGAAGAAGTCAAACTTTCATTATTTGCAGATGATATGATAGTGTACATAAGTGACCCCAAGAACTCTACCAAAGAATTCCTACAGCTGATAAATACCTTCAGTGAAGTGGCAGGATACAAAATCAACTCAAAAAAATCAGTAGCCCTCCTATACACAAAGGATAAAGAAACAGAGAGGGAAATCAGAGAAACATCACCTTTCACAATAGCCACAAATAGCATAAGTATTTTGCGGTAACACTAACCAAGGAAGTAAAGGATCTATTTGACAAGAACTTTAAGACCTTAAAGAAAGAAATTGAAGAGGATACCAGAAAATGGAAGGATCTCCCATGCTCCTGGATTGGTAGGATCAATATAGTAAAAATGGCAATTCTACCAAAGGCAATCTATAGATTCAATGCAATCCCCATCAAAATCCCAACAAAATTCTTCACAGACCTTGAGAGAATAATCACTAACTTTATATGGAAAAACAAAAAGCCCAGGATAGCCAAAATAATCCTATACAATAAAGGAACTTCCAGAGGCATTACCATCCCTGACTTCAAACTCTATTACAGAGCTACAGTAATGAAAACAGCTTGGTATTGGCATAAAAACAGAGATGTTGACCAATGGAATCAAATCGAAGACCCGGATATTAATTCACAAACCTATGAACACCTCATATTTGACAACCTAGGTGCCCCTCAATGGAAGAATGGATCAAGAAAGTGTGGATTATATACTCATTAGAATACTACTCAGTGGTAAAAAACAATGACATCTTGAATTTTGCATGCAAATGGATATCTACAGTAAGGGAGTCATTTTAGGACTGGCAAGATACTTGGCTCTAGAGGGGATCCCAGGTGTTCACAGGGATGTCCCCAGCTAGGTCCTTGGGCAGCAGAGGAGAGGATGCTGGAACTAGCCTTGTCCCATAGTCACACTGATGAATATCTTGATCACCACCATAGAAATTCCGTCCGATGGATGGAAATAGAGACAGAGACCCACATTCACATCAGAGCAATGGACTGAGCTCCCAAGGTCCAATTGAAGAGCAGAAGGTGGAAGAAGATGAGCAAGGTAGTTAGGACCGTGAGGGGCTGGACCACCCACTGAGACAGTGTGCCTGTTCTAATGGAAGCTCACCAAATCCAGCTGGACTGGGACTAAATGATCATATGATCAAACCAGACTCTCTGAATGTGGCTGCCAATGGGGGCAGACTAAGACGCCATCAACAATGATACTAGGACCTATCTCTTCTGCATGTATTATCTTTTTGGGAACCTAGTCTATTTGGATGTACACCTTCCTAGGCAGGGATGGAGGGGGGAGGGCCTTGAACTTCCCACAGGGCAGGGTACCATGCCCTCTTTTAAGGAAGCAGGGGGAGGGAGGAGGTGGGGGGAGCGGGAGGGGACTGGGAGAAGGGGAGGAAATGTAAATTTTTTTGAATGGAAAAAATAAAAGAATATGGAAAAAAACATTCATACATTTCTAATTTTGTTCAAGGTATCGTGCCTATACAGCTCATTTAACAATGTAATGCAAATTTCTAGTCTTTGAAAGTTATTATTATCAACTCTTTAGGATAATAAGGAAATGCAGGTTAGTAATTAGTTACCCATTATAAGTGAACCTGTAGTCACATTAGATATGTTTTCAAGGTCAAACAACGGGATATTTTAGAGAGATATGTCAACTTTAAACTTCAGAGATCTACAGAATATGGCATTTAAGATGTTTTAATAATATAGGCTCTTTTAATGACAATGAGACATGTCTGCTTCTGGCAGCACTTCAGAGAAGATGATGGGCATTGAAGAAACTCCATGTGGAGTTTACTTTCTTTGCAGCAAAAGTAAACCACTGGGCAAGAAAATGCCCTTGCTTCAACTGCTAACAGTATGTCATCCTAATTAGATAAGCAGGACACAAAAGAAGTTGACTGTCACACATTATCAAGACAAGGTGGGAGAGCCCTTCAGCATATCATGCTTCACAGTAAAGCCTGTCAGATAAGCTAGGCTTGTAGTCCAAAGATAGTAGCCCCGTCATTGCAGAGGAACTTTGGTAGGCTGTCCAGAAAACCAGCTATTTCTGTCATTTCTCACAATTTTTTTAGAAGTTGCTTGCTCATACTTCCTGCTTACTCAGTTAATGTTATTTCCTTCTTGGATCTCTGAGGGAGTTGAATACTAGATAGTTATAGTTTTCCTTATTTACCTGATGCAGAAAGCAAGTTATAATAGAAAATAAATTAGATACAATCGCCAGGATAGGATAGATATGGAGTACTTTCTCTAAATTTGTCATATGCAGATGGACTAGACATTGTTGATGTATTTATTGTCTGTGTACATTATATATAATCATTATACTTATTGTATATAGTTTTTCTTATATTACTTTTTATTTTAGACAAAAAGGGGACATGTGGTGATATTTCATTTGAATTTTAATAAATAAAGCTTGTTTGAAGATTAGAGAATAAAACAGCTATCCTGGTTAGTCTTATAGACCAGGCAGTGGCAATACACACCTTTAATCCCAGGAGCTACACTAATTTGCTGTAGAAACTGGGCAGTAGTGGTATGCACCTTTAATCCCACCCCAAGAGAGAAATATAAGATGGGAGGAGACAGCTCTCACTCACAGTCTCATTCTGAGATTGCTGCAGGCAGGATTACCATTTCAGACTGAGTACAGGTAAGAGCCAATGGCTGGCTGTTTTACTTTTCTGACCTTCAGGTTAAATCCCATCCCACCCCACCCCACCACCCAAAAAATGGAAAGTCAAAAAAAAATTCTAGACAAATGGTGCCCAAACATTTGGCAAGAATTTCCACACAAAGCCTAACAAAGCTTTATTAAAAAAAGATTCTAGACAGAAAATAACAGAGTCAAGCACAGCTTCTTGGTAGTTGTCTTTTCTCTGGTAGGTTTTGTTTGCTAGAGGGAAGCAGAGGCATGACTTCTTTAAGAGAGGCTTCCTGACTCAGCTTTAGCCACAAAAACCTCACAGCTCTTTTAAGAGGCCCTCACCAAACACTTAAATGCTGTTTAAGAGCAGCCAACAGCATGTTTCTTGGTAGTGGCAGGGACCTTGAAATTCCACAAAGTTGTAGCAATAAACATGGCTCCCACCTAAACCTCTGCCATGAAGACAGACTCTCAGAAAGCTAAGTAATGGGGTGGAGTCAGTCACCAAAACTGTAGTTTTAATCCTAAAGATGCCATTTAGTAGACTAAAAACTCATGTGCTCAGAAAAAGAAGAAGATATATATATATATATATATATATATATATATATATATATATATATACACACACACACAATAAAGACAGATTCAGATACAAAAAAAAAACCCTCTAAACAGTTTGCAGTTTGCAGTGTGTTAAAAATGTATGCTTGGGAGAAAAAAGAAAAGGGACAGATAAAGTCCTTTAAAAAAAGGAATACAGTAGTCGGGCATGGTGGTGCATGCCATTAATCCCAGCAGAGACAAGCAGATCTCTCTGAGTTTGAGGCTAGCCTGGTCTACAGAGTGAGTTCCAGGACAGGCAAAGATACACAGAGAAACCCTGTCTCAAAAAACAAAACATTAAAAAGTAAAAATAAAATAAATAGAGTAAGAAAAGGCAAAAGTCACATAAAGATAGAAAATACACAGAGAGTCTGGATATAGTATATTATTGTGTTGGCTTTGAATTGTTTGACTGCTGAGGAAAAAGCAATAGCTGCTAAAAGGCATTTGAGTATAAATGCTGCTGGATTAATCCAACCTATATATTTTGAAAATGCTTTGACTTCAAATTTTATGTCACAAGATATGTTACTTTGGAGAAGAAGTTTTGGTTTTGGTTTTACAGGAAATGAGAAGCTGTGGATTCGTTTTTGGTAAGAAAAATAAGTTTTGATCAAGGAAGACCCCCTTGAGAAATCTCCAATGGGAATGGATAACCTAGATGATCCAACATTTCAGAGTAAAGCTTTTGTAGTTTCTTTTGAGTTATGCATCCAGAACAGCTTCAAGGCTGCTGGCTGAGATGATCAAGCTTCACAGAATATTCCAGTCAGGATTTGACCATAATCCTAAATTTTCTTTTAGTCCCCATAGATTGTCAGTGACCCCAATCAGCAGGAAGTAGCCAAGAAAGCTTCGCCTACATTCCCCAAAAAGTGGATCATGGATGTTTGTTTAGTTTAGTGTGTTGGTTACAGGTTGTTATGGACTATGGTCAGAAAAAAAGAAAAGATTAGATTCAGGTTCTTGATTTGAAAATATAAAAAGGGAAAATTCTGTGGGATAATGTTCTTGTCCACTGTAAAGTTTTGTTACTGGTATTGGTTTAATACAACACTCATTGGCCAGTATCCAGGCAGTAAGTATAGGCAGGGCAACCAGACTAAGAGAATTCTGGCAAGAGGAAAGGCAGAGACACAGTCACCCACCAGACACAGAGGAAGCAAGATGAGAATGCCTCACTAAGAAAAGGTACCAAGCCACGTGGCTAAACATAAACAAGAATTATGAGTTAATTTAAGCTATAAAAGTTAGTTAATAATAAACCTGAGCTAACAGGTCAAACAGTTTGTAATTAATATAAGCTTCTGTGCAGTTTGGACTTCAACAACCCTAGTAAAAAAGAAGATATTTCATTAACTTTCAGTTTAATAATTTAATCAATAATATTAGAACTGAGGCCCAAACCATGTGAGGAGTACATGTCTGATATTGCAGACCTGGTTAAAATCCTATGGCTAGGGAGTTCAAAAGCCCTAGGCTAGAATCTACTACTTTTACATTAGATGGACAGGAAGACAAACTGTCCTCTAAATATTTATAACTTCCTTATAAATATTCATAACTATCTTCTAAATATTCACGTTTATCTTCATGTACTAGTTTTATTTTCAGCCTTATACAGAGAAGCTTCTTTTTACAGTGTGAAGTAATTAATACAGACTCTTAAATAGTCAAAATGTTGAGAATATGTGATTACTGAATGCTCAGTTTAAAATCATACCCAAAGGCTCAGGGAAAATTATGGAGGGGATAGAATGGTATAAGAGTTGAATGATGATACCTCCAATCCATCCTATCATGGTTTGGGGAGAAGCTTAAGACGTTCCACATCGCATTGAGCAGATACTTATAAACAGAGACTCTACTTTTGTTTCCCGGATGCCCAGGCTTGAATAAACACACAGAAACTGTATTAATTACAACTCTGCCTGGCCAATGGCTCAGGCATATTCCTAACTAGCTCTTACATCTTAAATTAACCCTTTTCTATTATTTTATATTTTACCATAAGGTTTGTGATTTATGGGTAAGATTTATGGTATCTTTCTCATGCTACATGGCATCTCTTTGACTTCACCTATTCTCTTTATATATTTTTGTTTGGATTTTCTGTCTGGCTTTATTCTGCCCTGCCATAGGCTAAGGCAGCTTCTTTTTAACCAATGGTAACACAAGCAAAACAGGGGAGATAATAAAACATACTCATAGCATACAGAGGAGAATCCCACATCAGATACTAACAATTAAGGGCTTCACAGGGAGAGCTGTTATTTTCTTCAGTGTTGTAGCTACTAACCAATTGCTCATTCTCCAAGAAATAACTAAGCAACCCTGATTTTAAGTTTAGTAGGAGATTGGAAGAAGACATGTAGATAGGAAAAAAATGACAAGATGATAATATAAACACAAGTCTCTTAGCAATGCATATTAATGCATACAGATTGACTAACAAAAATAAAGTTGTCAAGAAATGAACAAAGGACATAAAAGTAAAGAAGGGAAGGATTAAGAATGGGAGAAGGATAAGTGGGTAATAAACTCTGGTGAAAACACATTGTATATATGTATGAAACAGTCAAATAAAAGAAACTAAAATCAAATGTTTGTGATAACAATATTTAATGAAGAAACAGGAAAGGAACAGATTATAAGTGTTCAGTAAAAAAATAATATGGAGCCAGGTTTAGCCCAGCAGTCAGAACAGAGGCAGGCAGACTCTTTAAACCTGATCTACAGAGAGAATATGAGGTCAACCAGGGATCTATAGTGAAACCTTGTCTGAAAAATGAAAGGGAAGAGAGGAAGAACAAGAAGAAGGAAAATAATGTATTTCCAAATATATTATTATATTTTCTGGACTGTCACATTGTTTTCCAATTTCTCTATTTTATAAATATTCTTGCATGCAGATATATTACTTTTTATATTGAAAATCATAATGTAATAAAATATTACTAATATCTGTGAGGATTTCTATGAGGATGGCTCAGAGATAAATTGTGTAATTGGTATGAAAGAATTTTGTTCTTTTTAAAATGTGGTCTGTGTATCAGCCATCACTACAATCAGTGTTCCATTTTGCTAGGTCCTGTCACACTTATTCTCAGTAGAACACAGCTGTCTCTTTCTTTTTCTCCTTCCCTGAAATTAAAATAAAAGCATACAAATTCTTACCCAATTCCATACTTAATTAAACATTCAGGATGCTCTCCTCTATTGTAGGGCTTATTAACTAAAATTCACCAGAGACTTATTCTTCTGTAGAGCAAAACAGGGAAGGTAATTCTTAATGGTTACCACATATGTGATTAAAAGGATTTGAATAAGTAACATGTGCTTCACAGGACCAAGACACTCTTCCAAGTTTCCTCAATTCAAGACCAGTGTACAAACCAAGCTTCAGCCTTCACATCCTACAATTCAGAACCAGGGGATCCATAGGCCTATCTCCATATCAAGGAGTGAGAGTTAAAGAAGACTCCAGAGTGAGTGGGAAGCTGAAACTGTTCCTCAGCCACATGAGAGACAACATGCGGAACTTTTTCTTTTGCCCTCACAGCCTGCCAGTTATTCTCCTTTTTGCCTCTGGGCCACAGGATACCTTTATTCATGTTTCTCATAACTAACTTAATTTTTACATAAATAATGTCTGTCTTCAAATTATCCAAATACTGGGGGTTTTATCATGAGAGAAAATGAGCTGAGAAATGAGGAAATGGATAAACTGACGTTTTTCCTTTGATATTAGCATCTAGGTAACATTCACATTATTTTATACATTTTATACTAAGCTAAGAAAGGCACTACTTTTTACACTCCCACTTTAATGTTTTATATGTTGAAGTTATATGCAAACCAGTAAAACTGCTGTCTGCTCAACAGAACCTTCTGTCTTAGTTACTGCTTTATTGCTGTGAAGAAACTCTATGGCCAAAGCAACTTATAACAGAAAACATTTAATTGGGGGTTTGCTTACCGTTTTACAGGGTTAGTCCATTATCATCACAACAAGAAGCAGTAGCTGAGAGCTTTACATCCTGATCTGCAGGCAGCAGACAGAAAGGGAATGAGAGAGAGAGAGAGAGAGAGAGAGAGAGAGAGAGAGAGAGAGAGAGAGCCTGGGCCTGGTGTGGGCTTTTGAAACCTTAAGCTCACTCGCAGGACATACTTCCTTCAACAAGCCCACACTTCCTAATCCTTACAATACAGTTTCTCTCTTGGTGACTCCACATTCAAATATATGCCTTGGGAGGCATTCTCATTCAAACCAGCACACACAGACATGCGTGCATGGCCACTGTGCCAGGTGTTGTATGGGTTACAAGATAAGAAAGCTATAGGGTTTGAGGTTTAGCAAACAATGAAAGAAAATGAACTCACTAGGATGAATAATTTTTATTGCCAACTTGAATGGATCAGGAAAGGTACAGATTAGGGAAGCCTGCCTATGAGAGTGCCTGTGCTGGGATTTCCAGACAATTAAATCACAGCTCCCATCGAGACCTCGACTGAGATCATAGATTCCATTGTAGAAAGAAACTTCCAGGAACAATTTGATCTGTTTCTACTGATCCCATTTCTTTTATAATCAATGGGAATCATGGGCACTGTGATCTAATCAATAGTTTAATCCCTTCATGAATTTAAAAAATAATGGGATTATACACTGGGGGCTTGTCCTTGGAATGGTATCTTGTCCTGGCATTTTCCTGTTTTTGCCCTTTCTTTACTTCCTAGATACCATTAATTTCTCTGTATCTCCATTCCATGAAGAGCTGACACCTCTGAAGTCATGAGCTAAGACAATGGATATTCTCTTACAGTAGTAGAAAATAGAACCAATGCAGTGACTTCCATTGTCTTAGTTAGGGTTACTATTGCTATGATGAAACAATATGACCAAAAGCAACTTGGGGCAGGGAGGGGGAGAAGGCTTGTTTTGCTTACACTTCTATGCCATTGTTCGTCATCGGAGGAAGTCAGGGTAAGAACACAAGCAGGGAAGGAACCTGAAGTCAGAGCTGATGCAGAGACCATAGAGGAGTACTGCTTACTGATTTTCTTTGTATGATTTGCTCAGTCTGCTTTTTTAAAGCACCTTTGACCACCAGCCCAGGAGTAGCACTCCCCACAATGGCTTGAGTCTTTCCCCATTAATCACTAATTAAGAAAAGGTCCTATAGGCTTGCCTATAGCCAGATCTTATGGTGGCATTTTCTCAGTTGATACTCCCTCCTCTCAAATGTGTCTAGCTTGTGTCAAGTTGACATGAAACTAGCCATGACATATATCATGAATAAAATAAAATGAGCTAATATGACAGGATTTTTTTATAAGTGCCAATAATTGGGCACTTGAGAAAAGGTCAAAATGTCAGGAAACTTGGGTCTGCAGTAATAGTGGAAGGCTTTACAGGAAGCAGGAATACAGTGGGGTGTGTTCAGAGGAGAGTCTGATGAGTAAATAGGAGATGGAAAGAATAGGGCATATAAAATGCAAACTTCAGGACAGGGGTATGTATGCCTTGAGCATCAGAGGCAAACACTCTACCATAGAGTCATAGCCTCCCACTCATACAGATGTTTTTGAGAGGAGAGGTCTCTTAACTGAAGGATGTCCTCTGGAAAGTGGTTCCGGTTCTTCCTTTGATGAACAGACAGCAGACTTCAGTGAAAGCAAAGCTGGGCCTAGAAGCATTTTGGTCTATGCTTCTACTAAATCCATTTCCTTTTTCATGAAATCTACATAACCAAACAAACCCATAAATTTCCTTAGGGATGGCTCAGAGACCATAAAGAGGAAATTTTTCCACTGTAGACATTTTAAGAGTCATTTCTATAATGTGGTTTAACCACAGAGGTGAAACACACATTATATAGAATGCCAGACATTCTAGAAACTCATTCTCATGTATGAAGATGTGGGGTTCCCCTCTGTATGCTGTGAATACCATTGGTTAATAAAGAAACTGTGTTAGGCCTGTGATAGGGTAGAATAGAGTTAGGCTGGAAAAAGTAAACTGAATGCTGGAAGAAAGGCAGAGTCGGGGAGAAACCATGGAACCGCCATTGGAGACAGACATGCAGAACCTTGCTGGTAAGCCACAAGCCTCGTGGTAAGATATAAAATAATGGAAATGGATTAAATTAAGATGTAAAAGATAGTCAATAGGAAGTTAGAGCTAATAGGCCAAGCAGTAATTTAATTAATATCGTTTCTGTGTGGTTATTTCGGGAGTCTGGGCAGCCAGGAAATGAACAAGCGGCCTCCTACTATATATATCTGCCACAAAAACTAACTCACATTAGGACAGAAATCCAGGATGGAAGAATATAAGTGATACCTTGTGTGTGACACTATTCCTGGGGAGATGTGAATAAATATCTAATGGGAACTGATGACAAACCAAAGTACAGATACTCCCAAAGTCCAACTTGATGAACCAATCTGTTTTATTGGGGTTACTTACAGGAACAGAAATGACTCAAAGACAACCGTATTAACAAAAACTCATCCCATCATGGGTGATAGCTCATCAAAGTTGGAAACCTGGAGTGTATCTCACAGCCTGCAACAGCTCAACAGGTTACCGAGTGTCCTTTCCAGGTTGTTCTAAGTCTCTTTCAGGCAGCTCAGCCTTACTTCTTCTTATATATGTTTGAGGATGGAGGGGGTCTAGTAAATCCAGTCAGTTTCAAGGAGTTCCTGAAGCCACTGAGTTGCCTACTTCTTGAGCTTGGTGAACTTCCCTGAGGGAGTTCCCTGTTTACCCTTCCTTTAAGACATCCTGTTGTTTCACCTCCTTGTAAACATCCTGTCTTAAGACAGCCCATTGTTTCACCCTTTGTACAGTATTCTGTTTCTTAGTGAGCTTCCCTCCAAGACAGGAGACTTTAATTTTAGAGAAAACTACTACACAACACATTGATTGGAAATAGTTTGATGCCCATTTTCCTTTCATAATTATTTTTTTGGATTTGCTCTGTGTGAGTGGCATAGGGACTTGCTGTGCAGGTCAAAAACCTGAACTCTGGATATAGACCAGGCTGGTTTCGAACTTGCAATACTACTCCCTAAACCTTTGGAGTGCTTAAATTATAGATGTGTGTTGCTATGCTTGAATGCCTATTGTTATTCACAGCTTCTTGTGTCAGATGGCCAGAAGGAAATAACTTGTCCCAATATTCCCAATCATTGAATAGAGATATGGAGAGAAGCTAGAGGGGAAGAAAGATAGATTGAGCCACCCAGAAACTGGAGAGAACCAAGAGCTATTACCACTCCCAAAGACTAGAAAGAAAGGGGACTGATGCTAGGAGTCCCAGGACTGTCAGGTGCTGTAGGTCAAGGAACACAAGCTACCAGAACATGAACCAGGGCAAGAAGAGGGGAGACATTACATTTGTCTCTTCTTCCTCTTTCTTCCATCTACTGATTTTTTTCTAGTACCTCACACTAGTCAAATCCAGCATCAGCAGGCAGGTCAATCCCTGTTAATGAGCTTGGGGCACAAAAGGCAGAGACTGGAGAATATATTCGAAGGGGTTGTGGAGGTAACTGGATCATTATCAGGAATTTTCACTCTGATCCTACAAAGAATATTTTTATCAGCAAAGAGTGAGAAAAACAGAAGTCCTCTTTACTGCAGAAGCAGAGAGCAGAAGCCAAGATGCAGAGCCTATTATTTCCCACACAGAGATGGGCATGCACATGTGCAGGTGCGTGTGTACAAACATGCGCCCACACACACCCAACAGACCCATGGACATGACAGAGCATCACATCGAGCTTCCAAAATGAAAAACAGGAGTGTATTAGTTCCTTTATAGTGCTGTACTAAAACACTATGGCCAAAGCAGTTACAGAAGAAAGTTTATTTGGTTCCAGATGGACCTTAGGTACGCCTCCATTATAGCTAGGAGACATGGCAGCAGAAGGAAGCTGAAACATCACATCCTCAAATGCAATCATGGAGTAGAGAGAGAGAGAGTGAACTGACAGTTACAAAAGGCTTTTAATCTCAAAGCCCACTCTCAAGTGATATATTTTCTCCATCAACGCTGTACCACCTAAACTTCCCCCAGACAACACCACCAACTGGGGACCAAGTGTTCAAATGCCTGGGACTATGGAGGACATTTTTCATTCAAACCACCATGAGGAATATAAAAGTTAAAATTCTAAAGACTGAAGACCTCGGCATTCACAACTTACCCCCAATCAATGCTGTTTTAACTTTTCTAGGAAAGGTGTGAACAAATGTCTATTCATAACAATAGCTGACCAAAAAATGGTAGTGATTGCTTTTAATCTAAAAAATAAAGTTTGCCTGAAGATCAGAGTGCAGAGCTAAGCCACTAGCTAGCCACAGAGGCCAGGCAGTGGTGGCACATACCTTTAATCCCAGCACTTGTGAGACAGAGGCAGATGGATCTCTGTGAATTCAAGGCACCAAGCACTTGGGAGTTACATGCCTTTAATCCCAGCACTAGGGAGGTGGAGACAGGAAGGGATATGGCTGGCTGGGGAGAGGAATATAAGGTGGGAGGAGACAGGAGCTCAGATGCAATCTGAGGATGCAGTCTGAACATGCAGTCTGAGGTTCCATAGAGACAGCATTCAGTCTGAGGGTTTGTAGAGACAGGATTGCTCCTTTGGCCTGAGCATTGATAGAGGTAAGAACTCTCTAGTGGCTGCTTGCACTGCTGCTCTGGTCTTTCAGCTATCACCCAATAATATTTTGTTATGCCCAAAGTCCGGAAACCCAAAATACCAAGAGATCAAATCTGATGTAAAAGCAAACAGTCTTTTTTGCAAGTTAACTCAGGCCTCTCTGTCCGTCCAAAGCAGCAGCAGCAGGAGCTGATCAAGAGAGACCGCATCAGTGCAAGGCAGGGATTTTTATAGTGGCCAGGCAAAAAAGGGCTTGGGAATTCCAAACCTGCATAGCTACAGACTCCGGATTGGCTCAAGCCCTCCAAAACTGCATAATTACAGTTTGGGAATTGACTCAAGTCCCTGCTAGGGGTATTTAGACTGAGCTGATTGGCTGTTCTGGGTCTAGAGAAGTTGAAACATGGTTGTTTCAGCAAGAGGACACCTGGATTTGTTTGTCCATTTCTGATTGATTTCATGGTACCTGTGGCTAGGGCTAAGGTCACAGATCTGTCAGGGACATTCATGTCTCACTGACTGGGTGGGGCTGTCTCCTGCTCAGATCAGTTGGAGGTCAGGGGCAGTTACATTGCACTGTCTGAGTGGGGCTGCCCCCTGCTCAGGTCTTTGTGCTATGGCTACAGTTCTGAGGCCTGGATCTCTCAATCTGACTTTGGGTTTTAATTTATCAAGACTAATTAGAATTCATGCTACAATGAGCTTACTGAAGTTACTTATAGAAACATGGTCCTGCCCAACTTACAGACAGCTCCATTGAAGAGTCTCCCTAAACCTCAGTTAATTTTTAGTACTTTGAGGAGGAACTTTGTGAGTATTATAAATTTCATGAGCTTCTTGGGTTTTTTGAACCTTACTTCAGGAAGAAATGTTTTCACTTCAGAGGAAATAACTCTGCAATAACCAGGATCCATGTTTAGAGTCTGGTGGAATATTAAAAGAGACTTTCCTGAAGATTCTGACTCAGAAAAAAAAAAGGGGGAGAGATTTAAGATACAGTGAAAGGCAGACACAGAAGAATCCCTGGACACTCATAGTGAACAAGGAGGAGACCCTGTCTCAACAAGGCTGAAGGTGACCACTGACCCCAAATGTTGTCCTCTGACCTCAACATTTGTGTTGTGGCCCAGGCCTGCACTCACACAAACATGAACACACACATATGTACACACACTCATACAAATGTACACACAGTGCACACACAACATTAAAAAAAGAAAAGATGGGGATTGTACATGCAGACAAATATCATTCTTTTGTTTTATAACAAAAGACCCCTGCTGTTTGTGATAACTGGATGAGCCAAAGCCATCCCGAAGGTATAGATAAAAATTAACTCAAAATGGATCAAAGACCTAAATATAACAGCTGAAAATTCAAGACCCTTAGAATGAAACACGGGAGTAAATCTTCATGACGTCATGGAGTCAGAGATATGGTAGGAACAGTATAATCAATAAAAGTGGATGGTTGGACTTCAAATTTTTTATCTCTATGTGCCTTCAAGTCAGTGTGGTGCTATGTGAGTTTGAGGCCAATCTTGACTACACTGTAAGATCCAGGGTTTTTGTTTTGTTTTGCTTGCTTTTTTTTTTTTGGATGGATGTGGTGACATGTGCCTGTAATCTCAGCAGTCAAGAGGCACAGGCAAGAGCAATAACTTTAAACTTGCTCTGCCTCTGCATGGCGAGTTCAAGGTCAAGACTACATAAAATGAGAGTCTGCTTTGAATAAAGAGAAGGAAGAGGAAGAGGAGGAAGTAGGAAGTGAAGGGAAAGGGAGGTAAAGGAGAAGAAAGGGGGAAAAGGAGGAAGAAAAGGGGGGAAGAAGGAGAGAAAGAGGAAGAAAGGAGAATGACGAAGGGTAGCAAGGGAAGAGGAAGAAGAGGAGAAAGCAATAGTAAATCATGATAAGAAATAAGGAACTTAAAAATGGGTGATACAGTTAAGAGGACATTACTCCAGAGAGGAAAAAGATATGAGCACCAAGTACCTGACATGAAAAGATGCTTAGCTTAGTCACTAGGGGATACAAATCAAAAGTACTGTAAGATGTCACTCTATACCCTTGAGGATCACTCTAATTTAGAACACCACAGACAACAGCAACTGCTAGGACTGTGGAGAAAGCTGGGTTCCCATACACTGACTCATGATGCAAATATGAACTGCTTTAGCCACCAGGAGGAAGAAGGCTTGGTAGTTCATCGGATAGGAACATGCAGTTCCCACCGACCCAGCAGTCTGCTATTAGGTATATACCCCAGAGAGCTGAAAACATGTCTGCATGAGAGCGTGAAGCTTTACTGATATCATACGAGAAGTGGAAGCTTAATACAGTGATTAGCACACAGAAGGCTGAGGAAGAAGGATGTGTTATGTGGAAGAGTTGAAGAGCAGCTTTGACATGAGACTTCATCTTAGAAAATGCTCTCAAGGAGCAGGGGATGTGACGCACTGGTAGAGCACTTATGTGGGGTGGAAATGACCTGAGTCCCATGCCAAATTCTTCAGGAAATATTGTAGAGGGAGGAGGAAGGATGAGGGAGAATGGAGAGAAGAAGAGAAGGAAGGGAAGAAAGGACAGAGGGAAGGAGAGAAGAAAAGTTGACCATCCACACCCATCAACTGACGGCCAACAAAATGTAGCATATCCTTCCCATGGACTATTGTTCAGGCATAATTAAAACTGCAAAAGTAAAAAATAAAAGCTTGAGATGTGCTAACACAAGAGAACCTTGAAAACGGCTCCTAACCGAAAGAGGCCACATATTTCAGTTCCATACGTATGAAAGCAACCAGCTGTAGAGGGAGTGGCTGGCTAGGGCTGGGGAGGAACGGCAGTGACTGTTTAATAGGTGTGGGGTTGCTTTCTGGGTGGCTGAAGCTGCTCCAGAAGTAGCTATTGCTCATGGTTACAGAACACTGTGGGTGTGCTGAGAGCCCCTGTGTGTTACACTAGAAATGGCTGCATGTTTAAAACTATCATATAAGTTTTGACTAATGTTTTAAAACCAGCATTGCTTACTATTTCTTCCTTTCTAGACATATAAACTTGTCTTTATTTTATCTTGGACTTGATTCAGGCTTGCTAGTATAGCCAAGGCCCTGGGCTCAAGCCGCAATCTTGCAAACAAAACTCAGAAACAAATAAATAAAATTTCAAACACACATGCACTGTGACTCATCTCCTTTCACCATAAGAAATTTTGTTCTTTCTGTCAGGCATGATGGTCCATGACTGCACTTGGGAGGTGGCAGTAGGAGGTAAGGTTCCAAGGTTATCCTTAGAGAGGAAGGAAGGAAGGAAGGAAGGAAGGAAGGAAGGAAGGAAGGAAGGAAGGAAGGAAGGAAGGAAGGAAGGATGGAAGGATGGAAGGAAGGAGAAAAATGAGAAAGAAGAAAAAGGAAAGAACACCTATCCGACTGACAGAAAGGCACCCCTTTGCCCATGTCTACATTTTCCAGAATATTGCTCTGCTGATGAAGCTGGAGGTCAAGTGCAGCGGCTCAGCAACAGCCCCGCTGAGTGGGGATCCACTCCCTCTCTCAGGCTTCCCTACCTTTCATTGTTTGAATAAATGATCATTGCAAGTGTTCTTGAAAAGCTGTTGATTAACATGCTTTTTATTGCTAAAAGCACAATTATTAAATAATGCTCGAGATTATCATTCTCTTTGGTGTTATGGGACAACAAAAGACACGGTCAGAATGTCATCCTGAAAGTATGCCTTATCATGGTATTAGCAAATGTTGCAAAGTTTGGTGGGAATTAGAGAAATTAACTGCAAATAAAGTCATGAGGCTAACCCCTCTTAAAAGTTGTCTAAAGACTACTAAACAAAATAGAATTTAAAAGCAGCATGGACTTATAAATAGCCTGCTGTTTGGTATATCTTGTCAATCTGTTACCACGTATATATTTTCTCTAACAGCTCTCTAATTAGCACTAGCTTTCTCTACCTCTGCTCCAAAATGTTTATGTTGGAAGTTACAAATTACTGTCTAATTATACTGGCTACTTTGTTTTGCATAAAATATAAATAAAATCCCATAAATGCTATAAAAGAGTGCTGTCATCACTTTTTCTATGGGATGATTAAGAAACTTTTCCAGCTTTCCGCCAAATATGAGCAATGAAAAACTTTAATTAAATGTGGCAGTGTAGAAATTCACGACCACTTCCTCTAGAAGCAGATCGCTTACAAGTGTGAAAAGTTTGCCAGAGTCAAAAGATAAAATTTGACTGGAAAAGCAAATTCAGCATCTGGATTGCAAGTTCCAGAGGATACTATTCAGAAGGTTTCAACTTTTCATCTCTTGCACTGAGAAAGGCTCCCTCTCCCTCCCCCTCGTGTGTGTGTGTGTGTGTGTGTGTGTGTGTGTGTGTGTGTAAAAGTTTGCTGCTGCAGTATTCAAAACAGCCAGGCAATGAAGCCAGCTTAGGTGCCTAGCTATACACAAACAGATGAGAAAGATTTGGTGTATACACACAATAGGATTCTGTTTGCTTGTTTTACAGAAGAATTTTTAGCAACACTATACTTGACTCAAATTAGTCAAGTCGGTGCCTCCATTATTATGACTATAACCCCACAAGTCCAAGTGGTGTGTTGGCTAGTTTTTATCAGCTTTACACAAGCTGGAGATATCTGAGAAGAGGAAACCTTGACTGAGAGAAAAGCCCCCAGAGGAATGGCCTGTGGATAAACCTATGGGACATATTCTTGATTTATGATAGATGTGGGAGTGTCCAGCCTACTGGGGTGGTGCCATCCCTGGACAAGTGGTCCTGGGGTGTATAAGGAAACAGGTTGAGCAAGTGAGAAGGATCAAGCCAATAAGCAGTGGTCCTTCAAGGGTCCTGCTTCAGTTCCTGCCTCCAAGCTCCTGCCTTGAGTTTTTGCCCTGACTTCGCTCAATAATGAATTAAAGGCTATAAGGTGAAATAAACCCTTTTCTTCTCCAGCTGATTTCATGAAGGTGTTTATCATGGCACTAGAAAGCAAACTAAGACATTTGAGGTACGCCCACCCACATAATACCTGATTACCAAGAATTAGACCATGTCAGAACCAGCTTGGTCAGAGATGGTGACTCTCCCCTATGCAATCTGTCTTTAATGCCACAATTTGGGCTACCTCCCCAATTTGCTTCACATAACACTTTTATGGTGGAGATGGGGCAAGGTTTCAGATCCCATCTCTCAGTAGTTAGGACCAGGTCTACCTGCTTCCCACATAAATAGCCTCCTTGTTCAGCTAAGCACACAGTCTCAGAGCTGCTCATATGCTAATCATTAGCTATTTATGTCACTACATAAAACATTAACACCCACATAAAATCTGAAATTTCTGTGTCCCCAGCAATCGTTATACAACACCACAGATTGTAGAAATTAAGCACCGTGTGAATAGATGCTGGTCAGCATAACTTGCTGGCAGACATGTTGGAAAATTAAGGTTCATAACTGAGTCAATTTCACATAGTCTACATCCTCCGTACAAGCCGTAACTAGGATCATCTTCTTATGGAATCTGCCTCTCTGGCTGCAGCAGACCTAACTCAGTGAACCCATATGCTGTAACACTGAGGCACCCCTTCTTGGCAGGGAGTGTGAGACAGGGTTTCTCTGTGTAGCCCTGGCCATCTTGGAACTCACTCTGTAGACCAGGTTGGCCTTGAACTCAAAGACCTACCTGCCTCTGCCTCCCAAGTGCCACCCCCTTCTTAATAATGGCCATTTCATGCTTGAAGTATTGAAATAGCTCTTGCAGACACAGGGAAGATGATTCACTTTGACTTCAACTTCTAGCCCACACCCATCTATAATATCATATGACTGGACTAGGCATGTTGGCTTGTTACCAGTGGAGGGGCTATGGTAAAGTGATGGTTAGGCACTGTAAATCGACAGAGCACCCATCACATTACCCAAGGTTCAGTCTTCCACAAGAATGGAGCATAAGAGTTTTTGCTATCCTAAAATATTCAGTAGTTTAGAAACTACAGAGACCACTTAAGGGGAGAAATTCAGAGACAGGCCTGACCAGGAACTTGAGAGTCAAAGGTTGTATAAATGAAAGGTGAATTGAGTTTGAGCTGCCCATAAGGTATCTGATCAATTAAAGTGTCCCTTGGAAATGAACAAGCTTTTTTTCTTTCAGAAGATGCGCAACACACGCTGTCCATGCCCCAGGCTGTTCAAGTCTAGCAAGGGTGAAGCAGACCTGGTCCTCCACACCAGAGAAGGGGTTTCTTGTCATTTTTCTGAGACAGTATCATGCTGGACCAGGCTGATCTGCCTGCCTCAGCCATTCAAGTACTGGAACCATAAGACTATGACATCATGCCTGCCTCTGAAAGAGAAAATTGTAGGGAAGAAATTTTGAGTCTTATTTTGTCTATGTTGTTTTGAGATGCCTACGAAACACAGAGGCAGAGTTTCAGTAAAATTTCTTTCCAAATCTTGTCTGGAATTTTTTTAAAAAAAGTGGGGTTTTCCCTCAGATGCTCAAAGTCAAGAGAATGTTTTTAGGAATGAATGTGTTAAATTAGAGTCTACACATTTGTTGATCTAGTTCTAAGAACTTGTGGGTGGATGGATGGATGGATAAAGGAATGGCCCTTTTAGTAAAAGTATAGAAAGTCCTTAGTAATGGACTAAGTAATGTATTAGTCAGGGTTTTCTAGAGGCACAGAACTTACAGAATGAATCTTTCTCTATATATACATAGAAAGAGGAGTTATTAAAATGGTTTATAGACTGTGGTCAAACTAATCCAACAATTGCTGCCTATTAATGTAAGAGCCAAGAATCCAGTAGTTGTTCAGTCCATGAGGCTGGATATCTCCACTGGTCTTCAGTATATGGTAGAATCCTGAATAAGGAGGCTCTAATGCCAGTGCAGGAATAGACTTACTAGAGAGAGCAAGAACAAACAGGCAAAGACCAAAACTTTCTTCTTCCATTTCTTATACATAGGCTGCCAACAAAAGGTGTGGTCCAGATTAAAGGTGGATCTTCCCACCTCAAAGATGCAGGCTAGAAGTGGGTCTTCTCACTTCAAATGATTAATAAAGGAAAAAAATTCCTCACAGGTGTGCCCAATCATTTGGGCCTTAGTTAATTCCAGATGTAGTCAAGTTGACAATCAAGAATAGCCAGCACACATTTCATATTTATCTACTCCATAATTATGCAGTCAGGAGAAATATGGAATAACCCAGAAAATGTTCCCCCTAGTTCTCTCCTGTTGAAATTGTCCAAATCCTTCACTTCAGACTTGATACATTGAATGTGACAGCAATATTAGTCTTCGTTAATGTTTAAGCCAAATTTTAAGTTTCATCAGGAATTATCACTGGGGTTATACCTCTTGAAGGGCACATATTTTCCCAAGCCCCTCCTCCCTCTCCTTCCTGCTTCCTGTCTTTATGATTTGACTGTTCTGCAGCGCATGCTTACTGCCCTGCCACTGGTCAGCCTATCTCAGACCCGCCAACCATGAACAGAAACTGTCAACCACAGTAGGACTTTTCACCTGTCAAGCTGCTTACGCCAGCATTATATCATAATGATTTGAAACTATCACAGGGTGGGCTTTCTGGTGTGGATAGATTGGGTCAGAACAAGGAGTCAGCCATCCCATGTGATTCAGAAGTATGGAAGGAGTCACTTGCAAGAAAACTGAAATCCATTTGTATAAAGCAGCATAGAAACCTGGTGGCTTTAAGAATACACAACCAGATCAAAGCAGTGAGCATCCTCCATCACCAAGGTAAGAACTGAACTTCTGCTGACAAACCTCCCACTGAGACTAAGGAAGAAAAGATTTGTTTGTTTTTCTGCATGTGTGTTTGTGGCAGAGGGCAGGGGCGGGGGAGGCCGGAGTTTGGGAGAGTCTAAAACTCACTATGAAATCCTGGCTGGTCTCTCAACCTCTCAAGTGCCGGGATTATAAACATTTCCACACTGGTTTATATCACACACATCACACAAGACTGTGGAGGAATTCTTGAATCAACAAGAGGTTCATTCAGACCCTCTGAGTCCCTCTCCACCCTCTGCACTCTGAGTCACATGGTCAATGTTCCCTTCTCTTCTGGGTGTTTTTTGTTTGTGATGTGCATTTCTTACAAAGAAAACAAGAAACAGCACAAATTAGGAATGCAAAATTTTGTAATTTCCTTATTCTACTTATGTCTTCAAACAGAATTAGGACTCAGGTGAGATATTTTTAAAAAATACAAAGGGCTTACCAATACCTCTGGGCCTGAATCAACTTGACATCAGTGGGGGACCCTTTTGAACTCAGCAGGGCCACTTTGTCTTTTTGGCCACTGTTGCCTGGTCCCTTAGACTGGATTGCTTTCAGAAGTTCACAGATTTCATCAAGGTAAAGGATTGGGCCTTGGATGTGAAACTCTGGTTCACAGCTCCCAACACACAATGCAAATATCCCAAGAGCTGTCAGCTTGTTCCAACTTAGAACACCAGCATACTAGGTAGGCTTTAAGCATTTGACATCCTTCATTTTCAAGAGCATGCTGCTTTTGTCTGCCAAACTCACGAGGATTATTTCCAGCAAAGGATAAAAGCAGACAGTCCTCGTAATTGAAAATGTGTGTGTGTGTGTCTCCCTCTCTGACTCTGTGTGATCCCTTCAAAAACAAGGGATTGGGGGAATAACATTGGACCTTAGAAAACACTGTGACTCTGAGAGCAGGGGGGAATCTGAAGCCATGAGGTAGAAAATTATTGTTTATCTACCAAAGTTATAAGGCGTCAATCATCTTCATGTTTGAATGAAATGAGAACATGACTACTCCTAGGTATGGCTGAGAGAAAGGTTTTTATTTTATTGTAGATATGAAGTGTTAGGAATTTTTCCTAACATGAGCTCTCTGCTGATGGAAATTCCCAATCAAGCCAAAACAAAACAAGCCAAATTAAAAAATATCCAGGTTTAATTGGATTCCTGCGCTCTCAGGTGGCCCCCAGGGGGACCACAAACAGGAAGGAGAAGGGACCATGTGTTTCTCTTTGGGGAGTTCATTTAAAAACCCTGTGGGAGTGGTGTGGCCTGCTGGGATTTGGAGTCCAGACCAATACAACTCTCAGACCTGGGGTCTGGGATAGATGTGAGGGGCTGGGGTCTACACTCTCAACTTAACATGAAGGAGAGTACAGCTAGAGGAATCTGAAAGAGTCCATAGAAGGCAGAGAAAGTAGTAGACTAAACATGGCCAACAGACTAAGCCAGGCCATGAAAGGAGGTGGGGGGCAGAGGGGGACTGAGAAAGACGAGAGAGAGAGAGAGAGAGAGAGAGAGAGAGAGAGCAAAGACGACACACAGAGAGGACCAAGAAAGGAGATGGCAAAGAGAACCAAGGATACACATGGCCCAAATGGCTGGGTTATATATCAATCAAAACCTGGGGGAAGGAAAGTGCTTAGGTTGGAGAGGTTTAGGGTAGGGGCTGGAGTGAGAAAGCCTGAGTGGAGCCAGGATGCCTGCGCCGCTCTGTAATAGGTACTTGCTGAGAGCCTAGAGCCCAGGATGCCACTCTGTAATAGGTACTTGCTGAGAGCCTAGAGCCCAGTGTGCTCTTGGGGATGCTAATAGGCACCACAGTTGGCCATTTGTTTTGAGTTTCTTTTGAATCTGACAGTGTTCTCATGCAATTGAAAAAGAAATCTCTCCCTGTGTATTTTACTAATAGCATCCAGTTTTGAAATCTGAACCTCAATTCCATCATCCTTTGCACCACTCCCATGGACTCTGCTATAGTTTTAACTTTCTATATCTTCACCTTACTGTTCTTTCTTTTTAATCTATCCCATAATCCTGGTTGGGGGGAGGGAGAATCTCCTAAAACAACCATAAGAAAGCCAGGCTCCATATACTTCACACATTCCTTCAGGACCCAGCCTATCCTGCCCCTGCTTTTCCCTGTCTTCTGAAGATCCCACTGCCAGCAGGAGATTCCTGGGGAAATTCTAATTTCTTGGGGTCCAGTCTTCCAGCAATCAGATAGCCAAAGAGGAAAGCACAAGTGTCTCCCCAGAATATATCCTCTCCTGGCAGACAGGCCTGCTACCTTCTCTTATTATTAATTTTCATCTCAGTCTTGAGATGAAAATGCTTGTGTCTGAAAGAAATGTTACAAGCAGCGTGCATGAAGGAACAAAGGTTAAAGTCTTTGTGTCTGAGAGAAACCCCCTAAGAAGACCAACACCCACGTATGCAATAACAAGAGCACTTTATTAATTTCAATGTTGGGGTGGCATTTGGTGACCCCCCCCAGAGAAGGTCACAAGCTCCTTTTAAGCAGAGTTAGGGGAATTCCAGATACTTTAGAAAGGATGTTTGAAGAAGTAAAGAAAGTCTTGCCTAAATGGGGATTACAAATTGCTTCTGAAAAGATTCAAAGAGGAGATTCTGTTAATTACATAGGTTACAGAATAGGTTTACAGAAAATTAGAACACAAAAGACACAAATTAGGAGAGACTGATTACAGACTCTTAACGACTTTCAAAGATTGTTAGGAGACATTTCCAGTCTACGACCAGCTGTTGGGATAACACCTGATCTAATAGTTCATTTAAACAAAACCTTAAATGGTAATAAAGATTTGAATAGTCCCAGAGAATTAACATCTGAAGCAGAAAAGGAACTGACAATGGTTGAGGAAAAATTACAGGAGGCACATGTGGATAGGGTGAATCCAAATCTTAGATATATCCTAGTCATATGGCCTTCCAGAATTTCTCCTACAGGGATTTTAATGCAGAGGGAAGATATTACTTTAGAATGGATATTTATACCACATATAAACCAAGTAAAAAATTAAAAACTTATGTGGAAAAAAATCTCTGAATTAATTATAAAAAGTAAACGGAGACTTCGTCAACTAGCAGGTATAGACCCAGAAGAAATTATAGTGCCTTTTACTACTGATGAAATAAAAAAGTTATGGGAAGACAATGAACCATGGCAAAGAGCTTGTGCTAAATTTTGGGAGAAATTAATAGCAACTATCCCAAAAGTGATAGACTTAACCTCATAAAAAGAACTTCTTGGATTCTTCCTCGAATTGTACCTGATGCACCAATAACTGGAGCCCATACATTTTATACTGACGCAAATAAATCAGGAAAAACAGTGATAAGTTCCTAATGTATATTATTTTGTATTGGGTTTGGAACTCTCTTACTTAAACAAAAGGGGGAGGTGCTGCGGGAACTACTTCCACTCCTTCAGCCAATAGCCTTTAAGATACCAGCCCACTGGGGTGTGGTCTCTTTAGTTTTAAAAAAGCAGCAGTAGCTGTGTGCTCTTTCTCTTGCTTCCAGCTTTCTTGTTCCTGATCATGCAGAGGGCTGTTGTCTGGACAGTGATCTGTAAATTTTTCCCTTTAAAAAATAACCATTTTATTAATCACAATTCCAAACTGGTGTGGGATTGTTTTATGACTTACTCCTTCAGGAGATGAGCTAGGGGAAACCGTGATCAGAATATATTATTTCTTTACTACATGGTCTCAAGGGTTAAGGCATGAATTGGCTTTATGCATGATTATTTAATTACTTTAACAATTTTCTTTAAAATATCTCTGGGAAAACAGGAATACTATCTATGTGGGAGACAGCTCTTTCACAGCAGGTTCAGACAGTTCTGTAGAAATTCTTGAGTCACAGCAGAGGCTTAGCCCAAAACTAGAAAGAGTTCAACTCTTTTCTTTCCTGGCGAGCCAGCCTGCCCCCATTTGAGGCTTAAAAGTCATCTCATTGTTAATTCCTGAACAGGTTCAAGACAAGCTAGGTTCATTCCTGTTTAAGATTAAATCTGTTTCTCAAGGATTGGGCTATGCCCTACCTGTAACCTTAACTACAAATGGCTTGGTACTGCTTGTTCCAGGAATGGAAGTCCTGCCTTTGTTTCAAAAGGTTGTTTATAACCATCTTGCAAAACTACATTTGTTTCAAAAGGATTGTTATATCTACCTACTGTTATGCCCACCTTGCAACCATGGTTCTTTCAAGAGGGATTAACTTGCCTTGCTTATGTTCTGCTCCTATAACCACATTAATTTGCCCACCAAAAACCCTATTTGGAAGCCTCCTACCCCTGAGCAGTATAAGCCTTGTCTTCCTCATATCCAATGCTTGTTGACCTCCTAAACCCTCCCTTAGGGAAGGCAGCCTGTGTATACAAAAAGCTTGCTTTAATTAATCACTTGCTTTAATTACTCTGACCATGATGATTTGGGTCGGTGGTCATTTTCCTCCTTTCTTTGGGATTAACAATGTAACTTTGATTTCCTTTTCTTTCTGATACACAGAAAATGAAAGTTCTCATTCGCTGTTCTTGGTCTCAAATAAAATAATCTAAAAATGGACTTCAATTTAAAAATGGAAGCACAAGGATAATTTTATTAGAATTTAAAAGAAAAACCCTGGGTCTGGTAAGTTGTAAACTTCAACAACTATTGAGGAGAATGGAGAGGAGAAGGAAGAGGTCATGCCATTTAAGCTGACATTGAGGTCAAGCCATATGGCAGACAGGTAGCCACATGGTGGGGGAGGTACAGTTTAGAGGAATGGTACAGGAGAATTGTATTCTGTCAATCATGATTTAAATAAACGCTGATTGGCCATTAGCCAGGCAGGAAGTATATGAGGGAAAACCAGACAGGAAGTAGAGGTGGAGCAATGAGAACAGGAATATTCTGGGAAGAAGAAAGCTCTTTCCGCACTCCTGCCCAGACCACCAAAGAAGCAGGATATGACCTGCTCTGCTGAAAAAGGTACTGAGCCATGTGGCTAACATAGATAAGGATAATGGGTTAATATAAGCTACAAGAGCTAATAAAAAGCCTGAGCTAATGGGCCAATCAGTTTATAACCTAATGTAGACTCTCTGTGTGAATTTCTCTGGGACTAAACGGCTGGGGGACCGGGCAAGACAGAAACCCCAACAAGCCGCTCCTTCATCTTACAAAGGAAGAATAAAAAAAGCCCCAAATGTTGGAGTTAATGATAAAAGCTGTTAGGGGAAGTATGCTTTAAAAAGAGAAAGAAGAGGGCCTGGAGAAATAGCTCAGCAGTTAAGAACACTGTCTGCCCTTCCAAAGGTCCAGAGTTCAATTCCCAGCAACCCCATAGCAGTTCAGAACTATCTATAACTCCAGTTCTGGGGGATTTAACATCCTCACATAGAAATACATTCAGACAAATAAATAAATTTTTAAAAAAAGAGAAGAAGAAAAGGAAAAGTTGGGCTTTTCAGAAAAGCAGGCAGACTCTTTCAAGGGGTGGGAATTGTGGAAATAAGAAATACAAAATCTTTTTTTTATAATTACAAAAATTTATTGAAGTTAAATTACTAATCTTTTTTTTCATACATTGTTTTGTTTTATTTTTTCCATTCAAGAACATAATTAAAGAAATAAAATTTTTTTTCCTTTCTTCCCCTTCTCCTGGTCCCCTCCCACTACCCCCCACCCCTCCTCCCTCCCCCTTCTTCCTTGAAAGAGGGCATGGTGCCCTGCCCTGTTGGAAGTCCAAGGCCCACCCCCATCCCTCCTGGCCTAGGAAGG
>PVIU01011649.1:0-63705 GCA_004026605.1 Ondatra zibethicus
TAGTAGTCTGGGCTTGCATCCATGGTCTCTTAGTTTCTGCAGCACATCTATCCAAGACCTTCTAGCTTTCATGGTTTCCATAGAGAAGTCAGGTGTAATTCTGATAGGTTTACCCTTATATGTTACTTGACCTTTTTCCTTTGTGGCTCTTAATATTCTTTCTTTATTCTGTATGTTTTGTGTTTTGATTATTATATGGTAAGGAGCTTTTTTTTTGAGCCAGTCTATTTGGTGTTCTGTATGCTTCTTGTACCTTCATAGGAATATCCTTCTTTAGGTTGGGAAAGTTTTCTTCTATAATTTTGTTGAATATATTTTCTGTGCCTTTGAGTTGTAATTCTTCTCCTTCTTCTACCCCTGTTATTCTTAGGTTTGGTCTTTTCATCGTGTCCCAGATTTCCTGGATGCTTTGTGTTAAGAATTTGTTGGATTTGCTGTTTTCTTTGATCGATGAGTTTATTTCCTCTATAGTATCTTCAGCGTCTGAGATTCTTTCTTCTATCTCTTGTATTCTGTTGGTTATACTTGTCTCTGTAGTTATTGTTCGTTTACCCAGATTTTCCATATCTAGCCATCCCTTGGTTTGTGTTTTCTTCATTAACTCCATTTCCGTTTTCAAGTCTTGAACTGTTTCCATTACCTGTTTGATTGCTTTTTCTTGGTGTTCTTGGGTATCTTTGAGGGATTTATTCATTTCTTTTAACTTTTTGTTCATCTTCTCATCCATTTCTTTACGAGTGTTTTTACCTCCTGTTTAAGGGTCTCTATCACTTTCACAATATTATGTTTAAAGTTGATTTCTTCTACTTCTTCTGGATTAGGGTGTTCAAGTCTTCCTGTTGCATGTCCGCTGGATACTGGTGTTATCATGTTGCTTTTCAGATTGTTGGAGGAATTCTTGCATTGGCGCCTGCCCATCTCTTCCTTCAAATGTGGTCAGGAGAGTCTTGGTATCTTGGTCCAATCTTTGCTGTGGCTAACTGTGTACTTGGAGTTTTTTCTTGTTCTGCCCTCTCTTAAGTCCCCTCAGCACTGGAGTTGGCTTTCAGATCCCCTCCACCCTGAAGT
This sequence comes from Ondatra zibethicus, assembly GCA_004026605.1. NCBI lineage: Eukaryota > Metazoa > Chordata > Mammalia > Rodentia > Cricetidae > Ondatra > Ondatra zibethicus. The sequence continues at coordinate 1,069 of PVIU01011649.1, forward strand.
AGGCTGAGGTGATGGATCTAAGGACCCCACAGATGAACAGGAGTACCTGGTGGCAAGATGGGATGGGGTAAATAGAGAAATCCAGTAACCGCGGAGACGCCCCGCTGAATGGCCAGGAATGTTTAGGAAATTGGAGGGGACCTGTACTGTGTTTCTGGGGTGGCCGGCCGGCGGGGCAGGCACACACTTACTCTTCCGGATAGATCTCCTCAGTACAGGAGCAGGGCCTCTTGCTGGCCAAAGACCTCACAGACAAAAGGGCAGGCTTGGTAGGTGCAGGGTCATATGGAACAAAGAAACCCCTGCAGCAGTAGTGCTCAACACTGGGTCCCCAGACCTTCAGCCCCAAATCAGGCTGATTTGTGGGATCCTAGGACCCCGCAGATGGAAAGGAGTGCCTGGGGACAAGCTGGGATGAGATAAACTGAGAAAGCCAGTAGCTGGGGAGAAGCCCCACTGAATGGCCAGAAAGTTTAGGGAATTGGAGGGTACCTGTACTCCATTCCCAGGGCGTCCGGCCATCTGGCTGGGCAAACACTTACCCCTCCAGATGCCATGACCACTTTTTTCATAAATCATTATTATATGTGTGTGTGTGAGAGAGAGAGAGTTATTCTCTAAATAAAACCTGTTCAGTATAGAGTTATTATTATTGGATAGGATAGTTTTGTTTGTCTGTTTATATGTGTCTTTTCCCAATGTTGGAGTTCAAACTCAAGGCCTAGTAAATGTTTTCATATTTTTGTTTCTTTGATTTTTGTCTTATTTTTTAACTGCTTCTAAGTATACTTCACATATTAAAAAATGTAACTTTGTAATGACATAACTTGCATAATATTTTGTGCTTTGTCATTTGCCTTTTGGCGTGACTAAATACTAAAAATATCAAAACATGTTTTTAGCCAAATTTAGAGCTTTTTGTTTTGTTTTGAGTGTCTTATATTTGCCTTGAGTGGTTGGTTTTTGTTTTTGTTTGTTTGTTTGTTTATTTTTGACAGGGTTTCTCTGTTTCTTTGGCTGTTCTGGAACTCACTTTGTAAACCAGGATGGCCACTAACTCACAGAACTCTGCCTGCCTTTGCTTCCTGCATTCTGGGATTAAAGGCATGGACCAGCATGCTTGGCTCTTGAGTGCTTTTTATTCCCTCATAATAACAAATTTCAAGGTAATGAATAGCAAAAAACATCCATCTTTATTTATTATTCTGGAGGACAAACAAATAAATTTAAAGATAAATATGTTCAGTTCCAAGATTTGAAATTATAGTCTTTAATTTTTCATTTCTCCCACTTTTCTCTGACCTTCTTCTGAGTGTCCTGTAATTCAAAGTGTGCCAAAGGTGCAATAGAGGAGTTTCCCACAACAGGGCCAAGATGGGCTTAGGTATGAAATTGCTTCTTAGAGCAAATGCCAAAGATCACCTTGTCAGCAATGCTGTCTCCTTGAATATCATAGTAAACAACACATATAATTTTGTCAAGCGAATTGCCTGCTGCCCCATCAGTTTTTCCCACGTGGATATGTAGATTTGTACATCCTCCTCCCCTGAGTCTTTTACTCTTTTTTCATTATCAATTTTTATTTTCCACAAACTGAGGACCAAGGTTGCAGAGGACTGCAAAGCTAATAAAGTATGAAACTTTTATTTGAATTACTGTTCTCTTTATTATTTCTGGATGAATTTCAAGATGAATAGAGGGAGAAACAGAGTCTGATTCCTCTCACTCTTGGATCCTTTTGGCTAACAGAAGTGATATTTAAACCAAGATCCATTTATCAAATAAAAATAAATCCATTCATAAATTCATTTTTCTTTGTTGTTTAAATTATTCATCCACACTCTAAAAACATTAAGTTAACTCAGGAGCAATTTTGTTTTATGAGAAATTGGTTTCAAATTCAGCTTCTAATATCTCAAGTTCTTAAAGAAGCTTCTATTAAAACTGGTAGTAATACATTACAGTCAAAAAGTAATTTCCTCAAAGGGAAATAGTCTCAATTATGTTATGTCCTTTTACCACTGTATATTGGAAAAATGGCCATTGTTTCCAAACAGTAATAGTACAGTTTCAATATGATATCACTGAGAGGGGAATTAAGCTACCTAGAAATTCACCTCATATTGTCACTGAAAGAGAGACAAAAAGAATGTTTTTTGTCTTCAAGTTTGGAAATCTGGCTTATAATTTTCATTTTGCACACAAGTAGTGAGTTCTCAAAAAATGTGTTACTCCAGCTAACGTCTGAAATTTTTTGTGAAAAGTAACATATTTGAATATGTAGTGTGATTCCTTGTATAGGACATAAAAATTAAAACCAAGCTCCATAAACCACAAATTAATGGCACTAATCACTAAAGTGTAGCCATGTGGTTGCTTCTTATACCAACAGCTTCAGTTGTAAAATCAATGCTTCACATCTGAACTTGGATTCTTTCCAGATATTCTCAGTTGTTAATGAAGAGGAATTTATCATTCCCACTTAGAATGTTCTTGAAAATGACAACAAGTACATTTCTAAAGAAATTTATTTTTTCAATACAATATATTTTGACTGTATTCTTTCGCTTCCCAACAAAAACACTTTTGAGGTTGGATAGAATATTTACACTTCAATTTTCAAACACTGCAAATGAGTAATGTGTTTCATCTAAGGCATCTGCACTGAGATTTACTATTCACTGATGCAAATCATGAGACAAGTTATCCATTAAGAGGCTTCATTAAAGTAAATTCTAAGCTCAGATAGATATGATCCATATCACCCTTCCCTAATAGATGTTGTATCATTACATACTGTAAGGTTTATCCACCTGCTAACACTTTGGACTCTTCACAAATAATTCCCTTTAATATTTACAAGAGTTGTTTAAAATAATCCCATGTCTCAGTTAGGGTTTCTACTGCTATGATAAAACATCATAGCCTAAAGCAACCTGGAGAGAAAAGGGTTTATTTTCTCTGATATTTCCAAGTAGAACAGTCCATCACTGAGGGAACTTAGTACAGGAACTCAGGGCAGGAACCTAGAGGCAGAAGTTGATGCAGAGGTCACGGGGTGGGGGCTGCTGCTTGCTGCTTACTGGCTTGTTCTCTTGGCTTGCTAAGCTTTCTTTCTAATGGCACCCACGACCACCAGTCCAAGAGTGGCACCACCCACAATGAGGTCAGCACTCCCACTTCAATCATTAATTAAGAAAGTATTCCTTAGGCTTACCCACAAGCCAATCTGATGAGGGTATTTTCTCAGTTGATACCTTCTCTTCCCAAATGACTCTAGCCTCTGTCAACACAGATGCACTGTCATGAGTGACTGCTCTCTCACCCAAGCAACCACCATCCTGAGGAACCCAGCTGTATCTCAGATTTGTAAAAGATCATGCCAAATGGGTATAATGATGTTGTATAGCCACACATGGAGGAGCAGAGCTAGGCACACAATCCTCACCTGACTGGCCAGCTGCTCTCTACGATCTGGCACCATTGCATGTGACTTGGGGTAGGGAATCTAGCATATACTTTCAAAGGCTCGAGTGGAGGATTCCATCTATGTACAAACAGGGAATGCCTTGCTGAGTGTTGGGTGAGGATTTCTGAGTGCAACTGGTTAGGAGAGGAGTGAACACATAGCTGTAAGTAACCGCTCACCTAAGCTCTGTTAGAAAGTTTAGCCAATTCCTTGAATTCCCATTGTGAACTTTTGTGGAATCATCAGATTGTCATTAGGACCTTGAGAAGAAGAGCTGATGATGCTTTATGCTTTTCCCGGGGAAGGAATTCAGCAACACCCCAACATTAGCATGGGAAATAGCACATGTAGTATGAATTTACAAGAATATTGAATTTTTGCTATGCCTAGTTGGTAAAGTTCTACTGGTTTTTTTTTTTTTGCAAGATTTCTCATTTCTGAAGTAGATGAGTTTGACCAAAAAAAAATCTGAGGACAGTCAGAAACGCAGAGAATGAACTTTCAAAGTAACATTTCCCCATTTAAATAGCTTATTGCTCAGGACAGTATCAAGTGCGTCTGTGAGCGGTGAACACTGTTTGACCCTTACAACTATTTTTCTTCCAGGATGCTGTAAAGGTCAAAACTAAGAAAGGATGTGTTCTGTCTGAGTTTAAAAATTCCTGCTAGTTGCTAACTGCACCTGTGTTTAAACTCTGAATTGGTCTATTTGGGAGCAAAACTGAATTGGATGAAAAGCCAAACAAGTGAGTACAGTCGTCAAAAGCAACTGGGTAGTTTACAAAGATGGCGCTGTGACCTCATGACCCAAATCACATGGGAAAGGCTCACACATTTTCTTCATTTTCTTTCTCGTGGGAAGACAGTGGGGTCATGGAGTTAGATAGGTGGCATCAAAGAGAACCTGGAAATTCTAATTTATGTTTTAAGTCAGTTCCTTGTAGTTCTTATAACAATTGTAATGCTCATGTTCTAGGGATTCAAATAGATTAGATTTTAGACAGGATAAATGTTTTTCTATCTTGAATAGTTTCTTGTTCCCAACAACAACAAATGTTGTGGAGTATCAGGCAGATAGGAAGGTAATTAGGGAGGTGAACCATTCCTACAACAGTCTGATAAGAATGTAGACAGGCAGCAACATCCAATAATTGTCCTACTGGTCAAGACCTTATCAAAACGCATAACAGTCAGCAGCAGACTTAAAAATAACTGTAGTCAGAGCAACTGCTGTCAGGTGCACATTAGGCCAGCTGAATCTAGCCATCTGTTTGAGAAGAGCAGTTTTTGGGAGAGGAAAGGGAGAGCTCAGCCTCCTGCGCAGCATTGTCAGAACACACTGAGAGCCACTGCAAATACCAGTAACACAATGAGGGATTGTAGGCCCTCGTATATGCAAATAACCTTCTCCAGAATGGCATCCCACCTGGGTTAACAATATTTGTCCCATTGTGCTCTACAGGAGTAATAAAGTAGAGAAGTCAACAAAATATTCGGAAGTCCTGTCATCCAGTTCACTCATGGCACCTTTTAAACATGCAAGAAGCAGGATGTTACTTATAAGGAACTGAATCCATATGTGTGTGTGTGTGGATGTGTGTGTTACAATGTAGGTAAAAACTATTCATTATTTCTCTCTATTCCACATCTGTTATGTGGAAAGAAAATAGGACAGAGACAGAAGCAACAAAACCAGCATATGAAAGACAGCAATGCAGAGAAAGATTGGGAAGTCCCCCACCCCACCCAAAGCTTACATGGAACAGAGTAAGAGCAGGAAAGGTGCAAGCTGTGCAAATGTGCCAACCACAGGTGCTGTGCCATCACAGGCACCACTGAGCTCCTGGCCTTCCCAAGCCTCTAGCCACTTCCATTCTCAGAGGAGCTTTTCTCCCCCAATGAACTATAGATTTCTCTTACTTTCCTTGTCTCTCTGGTCAGATTCCTTGTTGTGGAAGACAAGAATCTAGAAATCCTAGTGAGTACATACTCTGATGCATGCCTTTAGCTGCATAAACAAGCTAACATACACACACACGCACATACAAATAGATCTATCTTTTTTCTAATCTTATGAAAATAGAGATAGCTATGAAATTTCATCATAAAGTTGTAATTGAAACCGTTTGTTAATACAATAATGAAGAAATATATCTAATTTACTTTTTAATTTTATTTTATGATTAATTGTAAGCTATCACTTTATTTTTGTATGTTCACACGTCTCTAGTTCTCCCAAAGTATATTCATGCTGTTCTGTCCCTGAGTAGTAATTATAAAATAACATTTAAAACTCTATTAATAATGTGGTAAGTTATCTTAAGTAAAATAACAAAATCCTAGAATTGAAGCTGTATTTGCCCTTTATATTTCTAAGAATATATATTTTAAAATATAAAAATAAAATTAGATTACTAGCAAAGTAGAATTTACTCCAGAATAATAACTGGCTATTTCTTAGAGCTTCAGTATTTGAGATCCATAATCAACACATGAGAGAGAACCTAGTCTCATGTATAAGTCTCAAATGACATATTAATATAATATATTTGCATGCTTTAATTTTTAAATTATTGAATATTTTACTGAATTTCATATTCAACAACCTCATTACATAGGTAGAAAAAGTCTAGCAGTCTAATTTTATCAGTGAGGAAAGAAACAAAGAGCGAGTAAGTTCAATGACTTCTTAAAGGTCACTAAGTGAGTCGGTGGGAAGAGTGTGTATAATAATTAATGTCCCGTAAGTCCTGGCATTTGAATATGAATGCTATCTTCTCATTAATGAAGAAACGTGAGCTCCTAAGCTGGAAAATTGATGTCAGATACATTTAATTCTCTTCTGAGTATAATTTATATTCCCTAACATTTTTATTCACACATCTCACTTGATTTATATTTGTGAAAAAAAATCATTATTTCCACTTCATCATTAAAGAAACTGTGGCACAGGGAGTTTGAGTGTACCACTGAAGTCAAGAAAGTAGAACACGTGTGTTTGCGGGTTTTTATTTGTTTTTAAGAATGCAAAGATGGAAGGAAAGTGCAGAGATGGCGGTCACACCGGTGGAAATGAGTAGTCTTTAGAGTTTGGCATTCGTTAGTGATTGATGTGTCTCCATGGCCTTGGCTTCTCTCATCTTCAGTGCCTCGTCTATTCCCTAAAGGTTCTTTCCTCCTGGCCCGACAGTGACTACTGCAGCTCCAAGCTGAAGAGCAATGCTAAAAGACAGAATTGATAAACGAGGCTGGCAGGGGAGTCAAAGATCAGAGCTTTCTGCTTTTAGTCACCAAGAAAATTAATATTTCCCAGAAACATCACTAAGACATCCTCTTAGGTGTGTTTGACCATAAAGTCATCCAAACTTTTTCTAATAGGATGAGAAGTACATGGAAGATGAATGAATGGCTCAGTCATTTCATGGCGCTATTATGGAATACTTAGTGTTGGGAGTTACAATAATCAGAAAATAATTTTCTTGAAGTTCCTGAAATTGTGCAGTTTATGACAAAAACAGGACCCCCGTCTTCAAAAGTAGTTTCTTGAAAATTATCTGCTCCAAAATGGAGAGATGCTGCCTCATGTATCAGAGATAAATGGCAAGGATGTGATGGACTCCCTTGATAAGTGTTTGCATGAGGACTTACGAATGTTAAAGAGCTCACGAGACTGGAGCCCTCTTGAGCTAAATACTTTCCATTAGACACCTTTTCACCTAACTGATTGTTTCTTTAGCTGTGCAGAAACTTTAGTTTGAAAAGCTAAGCAGTTGCACTGCTTGAAGAAGGAGGGAGTATATCAGTCGGCAGTTAAAGGCACAGTCTAGCATATGGTGGCAGTTGCAGTCTCTAGCCGCATGTGCACTGCAGTCAGAGAAGAGCAACAAATGCATGCTACTACTCAGCTACACATCTGAAAAAGGAATAGAACCCAGAATATGCAAAACTCCAAAAACAAAAGGTCAAAAATTGGGCTTGTGACCTGAATAGACAAATCTCAAAAGAAGAAAGCAAGCCATGGCTAAGAAATATCTCAAAAAAATGTTATCTCAGAAAATGTTCATCATCCCTAATAATGAGGAAAATACAAATTGAAACACTGAGATTTTTATCTTACCTCAATCAAAGTGGCAAAGACCAGCAACCAATAACGCATGCTACAGGGTAAATCCCTCCTTCAATGTTGATAGGTCTATAAAATATACCGTTGAAGTCACTATGGAAACAAGTATAAATAATTCTCAAAAAGCTAAAAATAGATCTACCATATGACCTGGTATGTGTCATTCATTGGCATATACCCAGGGGACATGACAATTTGCTCCACATACACTTGCTCAGCCATGCTCCTTGCTGCTGTATTCATAACTTTTAGATAATGGAAACAGCCTGTAAGTTCTTAGAAAGTTTTTAGACAACAGGAACGGCCAACAAATTGATAATAAAAATGTGATACATACACATGATGAAATACTATTCAGCTGTAAAGAAAAATAAAATCTCAGAATTTGCAGGTAAATGGATGGAACTAGATAGAACATCCTGAATGAGGTGACCCAGATCCAAAGAGACAAATATCTCATGTTTCCTCTCATTGAGGCTCCTAGCTCCAAATCTGTAATGTACATATCCTTAGAAACTACAGAAATGAAAAAGTAAGATGGGACAGTTTCCAGAATAGGGATTTTAGAAGGCAGTAGGGAGTTGATACAAGAACATACAAGGCATCCCATTTACCTGACTTTCCCAGTAGACTCATAATAAAATTTGGTTATCAGTATGTTTCATGGGACATTTTAGAATTTACCTATGAACATATAGCTTATACACTAAGAGAACTGCAAGATTTATTAAAGACTTATTTTATTAACAAATACTGACAATTACCAAGAAAATACGTATATGTGGAAGTAGACTCTGAGAAAATAAACCCTAGGAGAACAGTGCTTATTAATCTAATTTACTCACATATGCACACTTATTTGGCTTCTGGTTTTGATGTGCTGTTTGATATATTTTATATTACAGTTCTCTTGCTTGGTTGTCTAAAATTTTCACTTATCATTGAGTTAAATGTGGAAAGGGTAAGGTGTCAAATGATTCTTGGCATACTAAATATGCAAAAAGGAATCTAAAGGATTTTGAAGATAGGAATATAGGAGTTGATACATAATGTTAAATCACATCTATACACACATGCACAAAACAGAATACATATATACATGTGTGCACACATACACACATACACATGAGAGAGAAAGAGGGGGAACTATTCCTAGAAGGCCTCCGTTTTTCAGTTCATTCAAAAACATAATAATTAAAGAAAGACGTGTTTCAGTAACTCTTTATAATCCATTTTTTGGTGGACACTAGATTGACAGTAACTCCATCAGTGAGACTGAATATGTAGACAGCACAGAACAAACACTTATTCAAAGAGAAGATGTGGGTTCCAATAACAAAATTTTATATATATATATATATATATATATATATATATATATATATATATATAATGCTTTAACAGGTAAATATTAGTGATGAAAGAAAATTAGAAAGCCTGAAATTCAAGTTCTCAATGAACAGCCTACCAAAATGTTGATCTCTAAAGCAGACCTGTGGACCATAGACCTAAATGACTCCAACCTTTGCTGAATGACAATCAAAGCTAATACACAGGAGTATGAGGATAAGGAAGACTACATATTATTGAGAGTTGATTCAAAAGTGAACTCTGCCATCTTTTTGTGGCATTGTCTTGGAAATATCACTTAGTTTCTAGTACTCTGGGTTATAAACTGGGACCTTAGATCGCCTCACCAGAATCTCTTTCTAGATGTGATTTCTGCTGCACCTGCCTCGGTCAGAAATGCATTGCTTCTCGCTCCTGGTCTTTATGGCCACATTTCCCGTTACTTTCTTTTTTAACAGGCACCAGGTCGTTAATGATTATCTATTTCTAGGCCAATCACTGGCAACCTGCCCACTCCAGCCCTATGACTAACGGGCATGCTTAGGGTGATATAAATGTTCTCTTACAGTCTTAGACTCAGGCAGGTAGACAGCTGCGTGATTTGTTCTCGTGAATCTCATTCTGACCCTGGAGTCATATTCTGGGCTGGCTTTTCTGAACACAAAATTAGCTTGGGGAGTAAGTCTGGGTCATCAAGCTCTTCTTCTCCATTCCCCTTGAAGCTGAAGTGCCTGGTGTTTTCTCTGCCAGGAATTTCTATTTCATGTCTCACTCTGCTCCTAACAGTGTAACAGCATGTTCTACTATTGTTGCACAGGTTAGTATTATAATAATTTACAATTTTGCCCTCCCTTCAAATGATGTATGGAGGACTTCCTGAATGAACAGTGACTGTAATTGCCGAGGATATTGAGCTTCATCAGCCAATTACTGTGCACAGATGATTGCTCTCAACTATTCCTTGCAGCATACTTGAAATAAAAAGCAACTGGCCCAGTTATGTCAGTGAATTTCATTGCTTCCACCCGTGGGCTTGAGGGGGAGAGAAGCAGGGGAAAAAGCATTTGCACCAGAGAAGATAAATTCAGCATGCCTAGTCTTTGCTTTCCAATTCCTATTTCCTATGACCAGCATTTTCACAGAACCTTCAGGGCTGGCGTTTTCTGCTCTTTTATAATCCATTTCTTTAATGGCAATGTCAGGCAAAGGTCTTAGTAAGGAAGCCTTTAGCTTGTGCTCTTTAAAAGGGCAAAAGCAACAAAATAGTTTTCAGAGAATGAAGAAAATAATCTCATTTCTATCCTTTATATTGTTTGCAGTTTTGTCTACTTCTCTTGATTCTTATGATCAGAACAATTTGGGGGACTTTTTGTTTTTATTATCAGTTCCTGACAGCTGTGTAATTCCCTGTATTTGCCATACAGCTTTCCTTTACTCTTTTGCTATAGTTTAATCATTTATCTATACAGTCCGGGTCTAACAACTGCAAGCACCATGATTGAAATCAGTAGATCTTGTATTTCATTACCGCCTACATGCATCATGCTCAGTCAGCTTATCATCCGTTCTCAGGACATCCTGGAAATATGAAACTACAGTATACAAAAGCATGGCTGGATGAATGAGGGAGAATATGCTGGGCCCGAATCTAATCATCTAAATGTTGGTTATCAGAAGCAAAAGATGGCCTTATCAAATGCCCGAATACCTACAAAAGGAAATAAAATTCACAGGATGTGTGATGTCATGGGAATCACATATTAACCAGATGTTTTTTGAAAAGCCCCGGTCCTGTTTGTCTTGTTGTAAAGAAGGATGGAAGTACAATCCTCAAAATATGGGCTGAGCCTATAGCAATCTAAGCTAATCAGCAGTCTTACTTTAAAGTACAGAGGTGTAAACCCTAAACCCTCTCATTTAGAACAAAATGCTCTCAGGAGTCACCCTCTTTCCTCTCTTTCCCCAACTCACGAGATGTCTCCACTGAGCAAAGAAGGCAACTAAATGTCTCTAACAGAGGCTCTTTGTCTAAGCCTCTGTCTTCAGGAAATCTGCTACATTGTGTGAGTTTTCACTGATTGCCTGAAATTCAGTATCTTAACCCAATGCCAGAGGCCATGGGGATTTCTGCATTCTATGCTGTAGCCAGAAACCACGTGGAAGTCCATGATCCTTGTTCCTTCTGACTGTAAAGGGCAAGGAAGCTTCTGCAGTGGTATTGATGACTACAGACTCATAGTTGAGAAAAACCAACATAGAAGGCTTCTATGACAACTACCACCCCAAAAAATGTAACAGCCTAGACAAGAAACCATGGAAGAGAGCTCTTAAAAATTGTGATAAGGATGTTAAAGTCTAGCTCTCCACAACTAATGGCTTCTGGCCATCAGTTTTCTTTAAGGGGCTGGCCACTAGGAGTTTAATCATACTCCAGTGACTATATCAACAACACATACTGAACTTGTACTATTTTTTCTTTCATTCTTTTCCTTCCTTCCTTCCTTCCTTTCTGGCAGGAAGAGGCCACAAGGGTAGAGCTTACCCTGAGAGGACTGGAACGTGAGGTCATCAGGGTACATTATGTGAAATTCCCAAATAAAAAATAAAAATAATATTTTTGGGGAAAAAAGAGAATTTATTTGATTTGAAAGTAATAACTTAAGGAAAGCAGTAGCACATATGGAGGTGCTTTTAAACCATGTGCTTAAACACATGAAGAGACAGCTCTTCCACCTTCCATTTGAAGTCAAACTTCTGGAAAAAGCTGTGTAACTCACTGTTTCTGCATTTTCTCCACCCACTTATTCCTCTAGTCAACCCATTCCAAAGGTTTCCATTCTGTCAGTTTGATGAAATTCTTCTGAATATGGTGAATACTTGAACTGTCAAATGTGAAGGATATTTTTCTCAATCATAAATATCTCTTTTAATAATTGCATAGCTGGTTATTTTATTAAAGAATACATGGAAGTTCATGGAAACAGTCTATGATAATGGATATACTCAAAAATTCATTACTGTAATCAAATAAGCCTAGTCCTGAGTTGGACAATAAGGCAATGAGGTGGGTCTATCCTCTATCAGTGCAGAGTTTTCACCTCAACTCTTCGCTGTCAGCATTAGAAACAAACATCTTACTTGTCAGAAAGGGTAGAAGGAGCACTATTACTGGAAGCAACAGGAGACTCAATTTCAAATCTGACATTGTAAGATGTCTCTCTCTACCTACACAAATATCACTATTGTAAAACTAATTTCCTTTTCAAGCCATGTACACAGCCCTACTTTCAAATATACAGTGCTTCATATGGTTGCCCTATATATCTCCTAAGGGTAGCAACACATACAATACATAAAGTTTCTCCTTAACAATACTAAGATTATATCCTCCTCTAGCTTTCCCTACAATATAGACTAACAGCGCAATACATTTTATCTCCTTTACAATACATTTCTTGCTGGGCTCTACAGTCCTATTTTTAACAATAAGCATCTTCTTTTCACCTCTGATACTTCACCCTTGTGAGACCATTTCCTTATATTTGTCACTGTCCCACCAGAGGTTTCAACACACTTAGCTGAAGTCACCAACACTGACTCCCAGACTTGCTTTATTGCACCTGTTTTGATGGAGCACAAGAATTGTTCTGAGTCTTAGTTCTTAAGTTTATTTCCACCAACAGTTTTCATATTCCCCATGCTGGTGAATCCCTCAGTGCCCTTTGTCCTTTTTATATATTCCCCCTACTCCCACCCTTTTTCCTGTCTTTTTCATAAGCCTAATGTTACACTACCAAACCAACTTCAACAAAATTTGCATTTAGTTATACAATTGAACTTAATGATCTTCTAAATATAAAGTCAGTATAATACGCCCATTTTGAAACATTAATATTTTAGAAAGAACAAGCATAAATTCCAGTATACAAAGTTTTATTGTTCAAAAAATGGTGTTAAAGATAAAACTTAACATACTAACATTTTAGCTACCTCATACACAAGACATGTGTTTATATCCAGGGCTAGACATGGATTCTCCAACATTTCCAGCCTCCCTTAGTTATGTGGGGCCATATGATGACTTCCAATTTGAAGAAAAAGATGCAGTACAAGTTTTCTGAGAAATCACCACACAGAGAAAAAACTGTAGGAGCCAAAGGAGTCAAGGACACCACACAAAAACTTACAGTATCAACTAACCTGGGCTTGTAGGGGCTCGCAGAGATTGAGCACCAAGGAGCCTGCATGGGACTGACTTAGGCCTTCTGCATATATGTTATAGTTGTGTACCTTCGTCCTTTTGTGGGACTCCTAACAGGGAGAACAGGGGCTGCCTCTGACTCTGTTGCTGTCTTTTAGGATCTTATCCCTCATGCTGGGTTGCCTTGCCCAGGTTTAAATACATGGGGAGATGCTTAGTCTTACTGCAACTTGATATGCCATGTTTTGATGATACTTTTGGAGATCTTCCCTTTCCTAAACAGAAATGAAGGAGGAGTGGATTGGGGGGGTGGGGATAGAGGGGGATGGGAGGGACAGACTAGGATATAAAATAAATAAACAAATAAATTTATTTTTGAAAAGATGCAGTTCACAAACCTGCAAGTGTCATTTGTTGATGGAAGAGCTTTGCTCTCCTTGCATCACTGACTGTCTAGGTGAAAGGCAGCTGTTTCACACACACCCTTTCCTCTCACCTGCACTGAGGATAAGAAACTCGAGTTCATTCAGTAAGATGTTTAATTGGGAGGATAAACGCATGACACATGTCAGAATAAAGGTGACACATTCAACCATAAGATTAGACAAAACTGGAGAGTAAGTGTAAAGGATATGTGAACACAAATGAAGACCTGGGGCTCATATTGTTAGAAGGCAGGCAAAGGTTTCAGGAGCCAGGAAAGGACAATAAGAGACTGCCTTAGTAAAACAAGCAGAGCACAAAGATCTAAAAGCCACGTGATGATGTGGCATCAGGGACAGAGTGCAGGAGGATTTGTATAAAAATGCTGCTGATGTAAGGCCTGAGACAAAAGCCAAGAGTGGGCCAGGAGATTTTCCAAGGCGGACGTTGTTTGTAGCTTTAAAAAGAAAAAGAAGAAGCTGTTGTAAATTGGAGAACAACAGAGAATAGTGAATAAAGAATGAGAAATAAGGACACACACAGGGGGGTTGGAAAGGGAAAGAGAGAGAGAGAAATTTTAAAGAGAACTCCAAATTTTGCCGTAAAGAGAAAAAATAGCTTTTTTGAGATGGGATGAACAAATCATTTATTCTCTTTTAAATTACACAGCAAAAATCAAAGAATTATAGAAATGAGAGAGGAAGTTTGTTGGAAATAGTTTTATGAGTGCATAAAAGAGGATGAGACCCGTGCAATGAGTAAAGAATTCACTTCAGACACCAGCACACCATCACTGTGGCAGCTGGGACACCAGCCACCATCACTGTGGCAGCTGGGACACCAGCCACCATCACTGTGGCAGCTGGGACACCAGCCGCCATCACTGTGGCAGCTGGGACACCAGCCGCCATCACTGTGGCAGCTGGGATAGCCGCACACAGGAAAGCACTGAGTTTGCAAGTAGTTGCTGGCCTGGTTCTGGTTGTTCTAGTCTTAATGTTTCAATTATTTTAACAATAAAATAAACTAAATTAGAGCCATGAATAACTGTGAGGATGGAGCGGGTTTTAGAGTTTCCAGGAAAGGAAAATCCTGGTGTGATCATGTGGAACATGAAAGAATGACTGTACACGGGAAATACCACGTGAAGGTTCATTGTCATAATTTGAGGAGTAGTTAATGTTTTATTTTTCTTCACCTGTTCCCAGCTGCACAGTAAGCTCTTTTTCATGATACAGTTGCATCTTTTCAGAAGATCAAGTACTGACACCGAAACTGCATAAGGATAAGAAAGCAACCTAAGTGCTTTTACTTTACATATTCAACATCATTTTCTCAAAATCAGAAAATATTTCTGCTTGCTTCATTCCTAAAGGACAGTTGCCTTTGCAATATTTATACAGGTAATTAATACACTTCTCTTCAAGGACTATTATAGGCTTATTCACACATTTGGACATATTAGGTTTTAAGCCCTGCTAAAGTGAAGCACTCTTATGTTCTCAGTTCTCCTATAGCAAAATGCAGACAGACACTGAGGATTCCAGGAAGCTCCCACACCAGCTAGCCTGGCCCGCACAGTGGTGACCAAGAGATGCCATCTCAAATAAACTGGAAAGGGGAGGACCCACACTCATGATTGTCTTCAGATCATATAAACACTATGTGGCATGTACATAATGAAAATCAGACAAGAACATACACACACATGCGCGCATGTGCGCACGCGCGCGCGCGCACACACACACACACACACACACACACAGAGAGAGAGAGAGAGAGAGAGAGAGAGAGAGAGAGAGAGAAAGAAGATTTAAAATAAACTAAAGCCCATTTGACATAGATTAACAGTAGACATGCTTTTAAAGTCTATAGAGATTACTTTTCAACACATCACCGATAATCAAGATAATAATAGAATCTTTCCTAATATGTTCACTAATGCTAATGGAATTAAGCTGAAAGTGATATTGGGTATAGATAATCCAAGTCTGGAAAATTCCCCAGTATTTTTTCTTATTTTTTTGTTAATTTATATTTTAATTTTTGTATTAAAATGTAATTTGAAGCTAAGTTAGAAAAACATTTTGAACCTCATAAAAATGAAAACCTGGATTATCAAACAATATGAGATAGAATAAAGCAATAATTAGGGGGAGATTCATTGAGGCCAACGTTAGAAAATAAAGTTTCCAAATCAAAGTCCACAGTGTCTACTGCAAGAAGTTGAAAGAAGAAAGGAGAATGGAATTCAAGAACATGGCTAGATTTGTACTGCAAAAGTGATGTGGGTTTAACATTCCAAAATAAATCAGTATTTATTATTAATAAGTTGAAAGAACTGTTACATCTAGAAATGCAGCAAAGCACTTAGTGAATATATAATATTTATTTCTGGTTTAAAAACCAACCACACAAACTAACAGCAAACAAACTAACTCAAAGAATTAGTAGATAGAAGAGCCACTAACTTGGTAAGGGACATCAAAAATGTTCTCTAGTAAATAAAGATAAAAGCATTGCTTCGAAGATTAGCAACAAGGTATATGTTCGTTTTGGTCATTCTCTTCAATATTTTGCTGCCTTCAAGACAGATGTTGAATAATAAGCCAAGCATATGTTTTCAGGTGATGTCTTTCTTATCAAACAAAAGCCGGATGCATGACTTGATCCCAAAAGAATACGGGTTGATTTATTTTTTTTCCTTAGTCCCCCTCTAGAATTTAACATTAAATTAATATCACCCTTTTTAGATTTAATTTTTCTGATATCAGGGCTACTAAACAGATAATATTTTGGATGAAAATTCACTCATCGCTAAATCCATGTATTCAAAGTTCTGTTCCATCCAAACGCCATTAAGGATGTCAAGATAGGAGCCACTTGTCATACAGACTTTTGTGTCACTAGTATATAACTCATCATATGACACTTCACATACCTCCAGAAAGCAGATGATTTTGACATGTGAGGCCACAGTATACCAAGTAATACAGTCAAAGTGGAATAAGTCAACACTGGAACAGACTGAAGATAAAAAAAAATCCTACCTAAAAGAAGCCAAAGGCCATGAATTTGAGGGGATGGCTAGAGGTACATAGTTGCTTTTAATGGAGGAAGGGGAACAGAAAAAATGCCATTATATTTTAATTTGACAACAACAACAACAAAAAGAAACAAAATCACAAAATTCCTAAATTTTGGTGGAAAGAGAAACTCATCAGTTTCATGTGGCTGGAAGTCACCAGCCTGCTTGTGACAGTCAACCTACTGAACAGGCCTAAGGGAACAACCAAATGATGTTGTTCTGCTAAAGGAGCATAGCAATGATTCCTAATGACATTCTGCTATCCCCAAAGATCAGTGCTTCCTGTAGCAATTATCAGAGATGCTTCCTCTTGCAGGAGATAGGAGCTAGCACAAAGACCCTCAAAGGGATAGTGGGCAGAAAGAATGCGATTTTGGAACACTTTTCTAAATAGGATGACATCATCATATCTCTCCCCTCAGAGTTCAGAGAGCTATGCAGAAGAGGCAAAGAGATCAGAATGTTTTGTATTTTTTTTCAATTAAAAAATTATGGAAAAAAATCATAAATTCCATAAAATTTGTCAGACACCAGAGAATTCACCCCTGTCTGTAGCTGGAAGTTAACCAAACTGTGCTTGTGACTGTCAACTTGTGGCAGGTTAACCCCCAGGAGTGGAAACCCAAGAGACCTTATGAGCCATTTTAGAATATATTTCTGTGGCCTTGCTCACCACATGAATGGCAGAACCACCACACAGCTCATTAGCTCAACCATAGCTTGGTCTTTTGCATGCCCAGTTAGCCAATAATCTAAATGTGGTCTCCACGAGGTCCTCTGGTGCACTAGAAAGGAGGCTATAGCTGGTGAGGGAGACCATACCAGAGCTGCTCACATCAGAGTCATTGGTCTGGGGCAGACAAGGGAAGAATTAGCTTATTTCCTAATGCAGCTAAGTCTTACCTTTATGGCACAACCCAACATGGAATAGAAAATAAATAGCACATAGTTTTGCATTTTTATAATAAGCTTGAAACTAAACACTAGGAACCCTTGTCAGCCCCTGCTAAGTCGATTCCAATTAAGGCTCCTGGCAGGGTTCCAGCTGCTTTACTCCTCAAATAGCACAGAACATAACAAGGTTTATGAAGCATTCAAAAGTCAAATACCCTATTAACATAAACATGTAGCGAAATCAACTCTCCTACAATTTTCAGCTTGCTTTCTTCCTTCCGTGTGGACTGGGCTGATGGAAGATGATGGGTTTGGTTTTTTTTTTTTTGTGCTTATTGGAATGCAAAACAAGGCTTTGCCTGTCACCGAGATGAACTAGTCTCTGTCCCTGATCATGTGGGTGCTCTGATCATAATGAGTTTCTTCTGGTACCATGAGCTCAGGCTTTTGCTTTCTGTCACAGTGCTGAACAACAGCAGCCAGCAGCAACAATGACAAAGGGTCTTTGTAGGCTTGCAGCTTTACGTTTGGTTTATGCATTCCTCCTGATTGGCTGGGAAATAGATTTGTTAGCATAGATTGACACTGCCAAGACTTAACGTAAGAAAGGACCATTTCCTTGGCCATGAGAGTCAAACAAACTACAAATTGAAGAAGAGAAGCAGGTAAAATGTTTAAAAGGAAAGAGAAACAAGCAAAAAAAATGGAGCAATAAATTTTTGTAAAGGTTCAGTTTAAGAAATAAGGAAGGAGGCTATTGTGTCAACAGCCAGCACCCCTTTCGGCAACCCCCATAAAAGGTGATAAGGTAAATAGAAAAAGGTCTCCTTAAGACAACACCGGTGATATATCTTCTTTTTAACATACAATTCAATAATTTAGAAGAGGAACTGTGTGAAAGTCTGTTTTCCTCTCCAGTGAGCTATACAATGGTTGTTCCTTATAGAATGTGAAAAATTGCTTGCCTAATGAACACATATGTGTGCTTACAAAATGAACAGAAATAAATGCCCATGAGTATTTATATGCATTATGGATGATTCTAAACATCACAATATCATGATTAAATTCTAATTCCACTGGTTCAGAAAAATTAGATGAAGAAGATACAGTTTTTAACCACCACTGTAACATCTGTGACCAAACACTAACAAGTCTGCATGAAGCCATTCTAGTGTATATTTACATAAGTATAGAAGTCCCTTATACACTTCTGTTTATCATTTGGTGTTTTTATTATTCTTATTAAAATATATATACATAACATCTTGCAAAGGTTTTTAACAGTGTTTCTACACTGAAACATTCCATTCACACCATACTTAATTACATACCCTAGTGAATTCTATACCCTATAGCAACATGATTATTAATTTAATAAATGTTCTTAGTTTCTACTCTCTACTGTGCATTTTTCTAGGATGTGCGGTCTTTATAGGAGCTCAAAGAACATCTAGACTGAGGAGAGTGTTGCAGGTCATTCCATGATGTGACAAATGTAAGGTGGTAAAATCATTAGAGTAAAATTTCAGGAATTAAGTTCATAGGTCAGCAGTAGGCTTCTTCCTTAGGCATGCAGACTGTGGTACATGGCCAAGTCCTGCTACTATTCTCATTTACTGATTGTGCAAGCATGGCTAACTTTCCTCCAGTACCACAGTAACCTAAAAGATAAGATGAGAACAACACTTCTAGATTAAGTCTTGTAAGAATCCTGCATTTAACAGCCATGAAGCACTTTAAGAACATCCCCAGTGCTCAAGAAAGCCTATTTTACTAGCCTTATATTAGTCCATTCTTCATTTTTATAACTAAAATTTGAGGCTGCTGACTTTTTACTCTACAGCTGTTTCAGT
This sequence comes from Ondatra zibethicus, assembly GCA_004026605.1. Classification (NCBI taxonomy): domain Eukaryota; kingdom Metazoa; phylum Chordata; class Mammalia; order Rodentia; family Cricetidae; genus Ondatra; species Ondatra zibethicus. Next base: position 20,473 of record PVIU01011649.1, read on the forward strand.
AGCTGAAAAATCAAACATCATAGTGCTGGCTCCAGCAAGGACATCCTTGTAAATGAATGGAGGAAGAGGCTGCATCAATGTACAGGAAGTCCAAAAAATGGTTGAGGGGTGGGGCTCGTGTCTATAACTTAATCTTGAAAGAGCTCAGGGGTCTGGTGATTGCTACTTCAACCCTTCCTAGATCACTACCCCCAAGAGTCTAAAGACTTCTACTAGAACTCAACCTCTTAAAGGTCCCACCATTTATCAGCAGGGCCACACTGCAAAGCAAGTTGCCATGACGTGAACTCTTCCGGCACACTCCAGCCATATCTAAGACATGACGCTGCTGAGAAAGAGTGCAGTTCCCATAGAAATGACTGGGTCTGTGGAGTCTTTAAAAGCTACGTGAAAGAAGTAGCATAGTGTCTTCTGAGGGCAGCAGAGAAAAGAGGAACCACACCAAGAACAAACGCACAAGAGACTGACATATTTAAAATTGTGAATTAATCTAGATTTGGGTAAGACTGGGAAAATTGTTAGACAGATTGCCACTCAAGTACTGCAACAGTATTGAGACTGTCCAATGTCTCTGAAACCAAAAACACATGGAAAAAGCCTGAGCAACACTTTGATATGGTAAATTCCTTGTTCAAATCAAACACAATTGAGTAACCAACTTTTATCAATTTTAAATCTTGATTATCAGCTATAATAATATTAATGTTAGCTGTTAGAAATACATGGATAATGGATTTCTGTAGTACCTTGACTACCATTTGGTATTCTTATTCAGCTAACCATAAAATTACCTAGAGAATTTTATAAAGAACACTTACATACTCACTCCCAGTTCATGAAATTGCACTTAATAGATTACATTTCCCCATGAGGTTCCTCTGTACTAACGTTATAACCACAAGTCCATACCTCCTTCTCCTTAGAAGGGCAGGGAACTGCTGCCTCCAAATGCCTCATTTGGAGAACTATGCACACTCTAAATGAGGACTGGGCTTCTGGGCTGGCCTCACCAAGCCCCAAGCGTTAGGCCTCTTCAGAACTCAACCTTCTAAGACTGTTTCATGTGTTTGTAAGCTTTAAGCCAAGTGATAGTTCAAATAGTTTATGCTAACATTGTCATCTATGGTAAGGACCTATCCTTTTTTTTAATCTATGAGATGGGGCAGAGGCTAGAACTGAAAAAGTTGAGATCATGCATGCTCAAGTAGTTATGCAGGCTCAGGAGAGCTCCCATGATTGCCACGACTTCACAAATGCAGTTACACATCCCTGCTGGGCAAACTGACACATGCCTGTGTCTCCACTAAAGCAGAACTCCACAGAATATAATCCGGATTGCTCCCTAAGGGCCCCTCCATGTGTCACAGGCAGGTTTTTTCAAAGACTTTGTTCTGTACCCTGCCTTTCTAACAGATATTATCATTTATTAGATGCCTTTTCTGAACTCTGAATTCTTGTAGCAAGCTAAGATCAGTAGCTGCTGCTCTGAATTTAGATTTGTCACACATATATATTTATAATAGATATATTGTTAGTCATAAAATAGGAGGCAATAGTAAAAAGCCAAATATGCATCTAAATGTTATTCTTCATATATGGTTACATAATCTTCTATCACTCAAAGTCATCAGGGATTCCTATGCAATAACACTGACCTGCAAGTAAATTTATTTATAATGCATTTCTATGTTTGATGTGCTGTTATTTAATTAGTCATCTCTTATTGATGGGCAGTTAGATCGTTTTCCATACTTTGCTTCTGCAATGATGTAATACAAAGATTCACACAAGATATCTTTGCTACTATATTTTCCTAACCTGCACTCCAAATGGCTCACAATAGTTGACTGACTTTTCTCTGGGAATTTATGAGGACTCCTAGATATTCCATGTTCATTCCAATATCTGTGAGGTCAAACTGTCTAAGCAACTTATGGCTATGAAGTGGAATCTTGCTGTGGTTTTAATTTGTACTTCTTGTCCCCTTAAAAACTAGAAGTCAAGAAACTTCTTACATCATTTCCTTCTGAAGGCTTTTATCTTCGTGGCTCAGTTGTACAATCTCATCTTTCTGTTTTGCTCTTGCTATTTTAAAGAAACCTTTGTATCCTTGCTAGTTATGTACAGTAGATATCTTAGGTGCAGCGTCATCAACATTTATTTATCACACTTCTTGAAGCTGGGAGGTTTAAGATGTAGGTGTTGGCTGATTTCACTTTTAGAGGAGACCTTGTCTTGACCTTTGCATGACCACCTTTTCATGGTGTCCTCTAAGAGGGGAAGCAAGCTATTGCTTTCCTATTCTTTACTCTTATCTTGGAGCCCAGACAATCTATGACTAATGCTTAATTCTCTCCAGAAGCCCCACACATACATAAGCATCAAAGTTCTTTTAGGGGGACCTAACTGTTCCTTTTATGCCACAGAGGGAATATTATCTTTTCTTCTTATGTGCTATAGTTTGATATATACACATCTGTTTGTTTGATGTCAAATCTGCCAATTTCTGTTTGTCTTTAGTTCGTTTTCCAATGTCCCATTTGCTATACCTCAAAGCTAGCTCACATTGTTTTCTCTATTCCTGTAATTCAGCCTAAAGAAGTTATATTATATTTGGCAACTGGTGTCTATTGATATCAGAGCTGTTTTCTTTGACACTATAAGTTAATCACAAATTTATTCTCTTCCACATGCACATAGGAATTAAAATGTATCCCTATTAAAATGTATCCCACTGCCCATGCTTTTGTAATTTCAGTCCTTAATTCTAATTCTTTGTTGTTATTGTTGGTGGTGGTTTGCTTATTTGTATTTTGTGTTTGGTTTGTTTTGTGAGACAGGATTTCTCTGTGTAACTGCCCTGGCTGTCCTGGAACTCTCTCTTTGTAGATCAGGCTGGCCTCTAACTCACATAGCTTGACCTGCCTCAGCCTGCCCAAATGCTGGGATTAAAAGTGTCTGCCAACACCACCTGGCTTAATTTCAATAATTTTTTCTTTTCTCCTCTGACACTTCTAATTCATCTAAGAATTTTTACATGCATGTATGTGAATAATGAAATGGTATAAACTGTATTTTTTATTGTTGGTCTTATTGAAGAAAAAGCAGTCAGAATCCATCATAACACAGCGAGTGACTAAAACATTCATATGAAAAATAAATAATGAGCTCATTCTGTGATACATTACCATATCAAAAGATAATTTCTTAATTTTTGTTATTATGGTCTTTTTGTTATGAGTAAACTACATTTATGGCATATTTAAAGTGAAAGTTAAATATGACATAATAAGTTGTATCAGAAGCAGACTCTTCACATCATCCTGGGACAGAGACCTAGGTCACTTTCACCTCTGCAGTACCTGTGTGGACAGAGAATGTTCAACAGATGTGTTACTGAGTGAACAAGGACAGAACACATTAACTGATGCATCTTCAAGTCAACAGTTTGCATTCTTTTGTATCTCTACATATCCTTTCCCTTCTCAATCCAAACTCCAAGATAAATTAAAGTTCTGCCTACAAAAGTCTGGTGCACCCCACCATGTGCCTTCTCAGAAAACTAAGCTACATGGTACTTTAAGCAGAAAATGTTTCTCTTTCCAGGTAGCCATGTTCCCTTTCTTGGATCCCACTTCATCTGCTTCTTTCATTCTTGTTCATTCTTGGAGTCTGGACTCACTGGTCCTATCTCTCTCTATCTTCCACCCAGAAATGCAAACCTCATCTTCCAACAACCATCTAATTCTTCTATAATGATGACCATGAATACAAGTTTAATTTAAAATCCTTTATATCTAAAATTGTCCTGTACTTACCAGGGGCTTTCAAAACAGGCTTGTTGTAATACTACTCTCTAGAATGAGGACTGCACATGTATTGCTTCCTTTTACTAGAGAATAGAAGCCAACTCTATTTCTGTGTGAAATATCAACTGTGTGCTGGCAGTAAGAGTATTCTCTGACTCCATGGAGAGTTGGAAGGAAAGTTGAAATTTTAAACTGTATCTTATATGTATAGATTTTATGAAATTTATTTTCAGTTGTGAAGTGGTAAAAGGCATACATATTTCCATTTTATTTGAACATTTATTTTGACCAGATTGCAAATTTTCTGTTAATTGAGTCTTGAATTGGCCAATACCCTACTGTAGATTTGCTCCATAACTTTTTCACATGGAATTTATTGTAGGCTTTTCTGCCACATCTGGTCATTTGGTATGTTTAATCTAGCATGGTGCTTCCTTTATATGCAGAGTGGGAATGACTATTGAATGAAAAAGTGAAGAAAAATAAGAGGTGAAAAAATTCAGTTAAGTTGAAGCTATGCTGTTTAAATAATATAATATTGAGTAAGCTAAGGTTATCATTTTCCTGGCATATTATATTCCCATGCTTTCATTACACAAATAATTCATGTTATTTTTCAAAGTCGAGAAACTGGAGGTGAGCAAATTCGCTTAAGTTACCTAAAAAGTTTCTCATAAATAACAACTTACAGGATGCTACTGTACATGTTCATAAATATTTCTCTGTGCAGTAAATAGAACACGCTTTAAGCAGATAGCATTATGTTTTGTAAAGTATTTTTCAATTAACAGTAGGATTTTACTCCCTTAACTTTAAATGCTGATACATATTTCATATTTAATGGTTTAAGACATTTTTGTCAAATGAATCCATTTAGCATATGGATTAACTCAATCCTATTTTATATAAAATGTAGACAATTTGGGTTATTCAATATATTTATTTCATCTGACAATTAAATATTTATGAATCTATACTACTATATACAATATAATATTGTATGTTACTATACAATAAATTTTGAGAAGTGAAATTACCAAACAATTTTCCCCTTAAGTATTTGGCCTAAGTTGTCAAATTACCTTCAGAAAAATATAGACCAAATTTTATCCTTAAAAAAAAAAACTCTTCCTACAAATACTAGGTGTAATACTTCTATTTTTTGGTTGTAATCAAGTAAATGAAAAAGAAAGTATTTCATTCTATTATCTAAATTACAGCACTTTTCACCTACTAGCAAACTAGCAAGGTTGAATATCTTTTCATGTGGTTATGGGCTACCTCCAATTTCCCAAAGGGGTAGAATTGTATTGTACATCTGTGTGTGTGTGTATGTGTGTGTTTATTGAATATAAAATTTTTCATACAATATATTCTGATCTCTAGAGAGTGAGATACTTCTGAAGACTCAGTCCTAAGTGGGATGATGTCTTTCTCAAACTCCCCTGTCATTGGAGCCAGAGGGAATGGATAACTCCCAAGGAAACAGCGTCTTGCAGACCCAGCAGCATGGACCACATGTGAAATCAAAGACTGACAGCATGCACAGGGCCTGCACAGGGCCTGCACAGGTGCCTTCCAGTGTCTCAGTGACAAGAGGGAGACCTTCACACAAGCATCCATCCCTAACCAAGTAACAATCTTCCATTTACCTTTCAGAGAATTGTGTTTGTTCTTGAAGCTGGCATATCACTCTAAATTTTTATTCAACAAATAAAAATATTAGTAAAATTATTATCTCTTGTCTTATAAGCTGCTCTCAAAAGTATTTACGAGAAGCTTGCAGTGAGAAACATTAATTGAATTCCTTTTCCCTCTTAGCCCACTTTTCTGTTGTTGTCTTCAAAAGCGCTGAGTGAGAACCATGTAACTCATGTTATTTTCAAGATTAATAGACTCAGGGTGCAAAAGATGCAACACTCCAAGCATGAAGAATTATTAACTAGCAGCAACATTTGAGGGATGTTCTCAGAGTTGAATGCTTCATTGCTTCACTGAACAGTGAACAGAGGAGTTAACTTGGAGGCAGATGTTACCTTTGCACCTATTACAAATGCAAATGATTATCCCAAAGGTGAACAACTAGGAATTAAAAAAGAATGCACATAAAATTTTCAGATAAAAATGACAGAAATAATTGCACTGAGAATGAAAAACAATTTCTCTCCAGGAATTATTCTTTTAGTCGAAGGCTATAGTCATCATAAATGTCTGAGATGAGGAAATGAAGAGGAAAAATAAGCAAGAGTGTCCAATTTTGATTATATTCAGTATTGAACTGGCCTCTATTAGAAGACAGCATCTATACACAAAGGGATATCCTCATAGAAATTGTAAAATATCACTTCAGAAAATACCATAATTAGTCTGAAATAAACATTCAGTTTTTTATTTTCACACAGACATGTACAAATTCTAAAGGCAAGATTTCAAGATTCAAGCCTATTCTTTTTTGTAATTTTTAAAAGATTTATTTATTTTATTATTTCATGTGTATAACTGCTTTGATTGCATGTATGTATGTGCACAACATGCATACCTGCTGCATGTGGAGATACAAAGAGGGCATCTGAACCTCAGGACTGTAGTTACAGATGGTTGTGAACTGCAATGTGGATGCTGGAAACTGAACCCAGGTCCTCTGCAAAAGTAGCATGTGATTAAATGGTGGAGCCATCTTTCCAGTTCCTGAAGTCTTGTCTTAAAGAGGATAAGATGTTGCTAAAACAGGACATACTCAACACAAAGCATATATAACCATCTCATTATTATTTCCTCATTTCCATTTTGTTTTCTGAAGTAAATTATCTTTCCTTTCTTTCTTCCATTTCTTACAATGAAACAAAAATTTTCCTGATACCGTACACCAAAGATTGCCCTGATTTTAAATCAGCAATCAGAGTATGCTATTCCTCTTTTAGTCATAGTTCTTAATCTAGTGTTAAAGGAACACATCTGGGTGTCTTGCATACTAGACTCACTAGCAAAGGGAAGCCAGCGGTAGTCCCTCACTAATCACTTTCTCCAACACACTTATACCCGGATCTCCTGAACTACCTACATTTACAATGCTCAGAGAAGATACTACCATCATTCAGAAGTGACCAAGAGATCAAATGACAGATGATATCTCACCAGAAGACCTAAGCCTATTTTCCTTGTTCTTTTCACTCCCTGCACCCTCCCCCACTGAATTACCTAATACAGCTGCATTCTGAATTTGAGCTGCCATAGTTGTCTGTTTGCTGAGTCTACTCATTTTCAGATGAGATCATTTGCATTGTCTTCTACTCTTGCCTTTGCTGGCTTGAGCTTCTGAGTAAACAGCAGAGAGGATTCACTTCATTAGCCAAGCTGTAGAAAAAAGCCTGATACAGGGCTGCTACTATAGATCCCTTAGGATTCAAATCCTGCCCCATTTGCACATTTATATTCTTTGGATTTTTCTTCAGATTAGAATATATTCTAGGGTCACTTTTTCTTGGTACATCAAATGTGCTGCAAGCATTTGTAAATTAATGAAATGAGGAATATCACTCTTGAGGTTTGGAGAGAAAACTCAGTTGTCCCTCTGGCTTTGCTACCAAAACCAGAACGCAAAACAAGGATGATGCTCTTTGACTTCAAAGGTCCATTATTGTAATCTGCTGCCATGCCCTGTCACCTGGGCACCCTGCCCCTTTAAGAGACAAGCCCTGCCTACTCCCAATGTCTGTCTTTCTGCTGAGGCAAGGAGATCTCCCACCTACTCTCCAATCCCCCTCCCTTCTTCCACCCTCTATCTATGTATCTATGTATCTATGTATCTATCTATGTATCTATCTATCTATCTATCTATCTATCTATCTATCTATCTATCTATCTATCTGTCCTTCTGAAGAGGCAGTCTCTGTCACTCCCTCCCCTTTCTCTTTCTCTGCCCTACCTCCTCTCTCTCCCTTCCTCCCCCCACCCCAAAACCCCTTACTATTTATTTATTTAGGTTTTTCAAGACAGCATATCTCTGTAGCTTTGTAGCCTGTCCTGGAACTAGATCTTGAAGACCAGGTTGGCCTTGAACTCACAGGGATCTGCCTGCCTCTGCCTCTGGAGTGCTGGGATTAAACGAAAGAGTCACCACTGCCTGTTAACCCTCTTATACCATTCCCAGTACCCACTAAATAAACTCTATACCAAGCTCTCTTTACATGGTGTATCTGTCTCTCCTCCACCCGCCAGGGGACCTGTCCGGGCCTCCAGTCACCCACCGCTGCCCCTGGTGGGACCGGCTTTGTGGGACAGGCATTGGGTCACCTGCTTCATGAATGATAACACCCATGGCACTTACTGGAAATTATTTGGGTATATAAAAGTTATGTCTTAACTTTTTAAGTTCCACTTGTGTCAGAAAGGAAAGTGCACTAAATGAAAGATAAATTGACATTTTACTACATTTTTATAGCGAAGAAATATTGAAAGAGGCAATAGTGAGTCTTTTTTCTCAGATATTTTATGGTTATGGGGTTATTTTGTAGTTAACTAGGGTCAAAGCCAGAGTCAACATGTTGTTAAAACTTTTCTACTGACTGCTCTAGTGAACTCCAGAGAAGTCCTTAACGTCCTAATCCTCATGGCCCTTGTACTCACAACAGCTTTACTTCCCTCAAAGTGGCATCTACAAGGGTGTAAAGTGAAGATGAACAACATCATTAAAAAGATTAAAGAGTCTTTGCAACTGTCAATGGAGACTGTCAAGATCAGCTGCTTTTGTTTCTGAGCGTTGTTCTTTCCTCTAGAGTAGGGGTGTCTCCCTTTGTTTTCAATGCTGAATCTAAAAGAACAAGGCCTCAGGTGACCCAGCAGGCAGCAGGCGCTCCAGCTGTTCACAACATCCCAGGCAGGAAGTGATCCCCTGGGGAATTCAGGGATTCTTATGGGTGTGTGTGTGTGTGTGTGTGTGTGTGTGTGTGTGTGTGTGTGTGTGTATGTTTCTTTGACTCCACCCCATGCTCCTTCAGAAAAAAACCTTCCAACCCTAAATGAAACCCTCAACATGGTGTTAGCATTTTTTTTTATTTTCCAAGCTGTTTAATTTACTGTGCATAACCAGCTACTTCCTCCCTTTGGGTAAAATCTTGAAAGAGCAAGCCTGGATCTTCTCCATTGGAAGGACAAAGCTGCTAAGTCACAGCCAAGGCTCCTGACAGCTGCACCTGTGCAGAACCACATGCAAGGCTCCTGACAGCTGCACCTGTGCAGAACCACATGCAAGGCTCCTGACAGCTGCACCTGTGCAGAACCACATGCAAGGCTCCTGACAGCTGCACCTGTGCAGAACCACATGCCTGGACCTCCTGTCCCTAAATTCTGATGAAAAGAGTACATACGGAATCTCTCTGAAATTCCACTTTGTTGTGAAATCTTGACCTTCCCTGTTCTTTCTTTTCTTTTTTATTTCTTATCCTTGGGGCACATCGCCCTTTAGGAAAATAAAAACAGCTTAGTTAGTCAGACAGTATCTATAGCAGATGTCAGTGCAAACTGAGAACCCTAAAGAGATGCAAACTATATCCAAGCAGCCAGAAATGAGTACAATTCAACATCCAACAAGACAAACATGTCCAAAGGGCCATTGCAACAGATTTGACTCCACAATGTAAAGTGCTCCAGTCAATCAATGTAGCAGTAAAGGGGAGTTGTATATTTTAACACCCCAGGAGTTCATTTCTGTCAATCAGTGGCGGGAATTTGATATTACCTAAAGGTGTTTCGGAATCACTGGACATTTGGAAGCATAGTCTGAAGAGTGTATTTAATGGAAGAGGAATGTTTAAAAAGCTTTCTAGCCATTTGAAGCTGTTATTCTGAAAATAGCATTTCAGAATAATATGGCAATGACATTTGATTTCCAGGGGAGGTTGAAGCTCAGCCAGGGTGAGTGAATTGTTTCACAAATGTTGCATGCCTGGAAATCCTGAAAACAGAATGCACCCGGATTAGCCACTCCCCACTCCCATGTGCTACATGATTAAGAAATTAAGTTTCTTCCAATTTTTTAGAAAGGTTAAAAAAATAGCTCTAGAAAACAATTAAAGCTAAGAAACTTATTCGCTTAGACCTTACAGGTAGAATAAAGAAGGAAAAGGGAAACGGGATGGACCTTTTCTTAACTTTTTATCTTCAGAGTGGGTGGCGGGTGAAAGGCAGGCTTTAGAAATGGGAGGAGCATGCATGCCTTACAAACACAAGGAGTGCGTTTTAGTTCCCAGAACTCATCATTTACAAAAAATAAAGCTGGGCACAGTGCCACACACTTGTAATCTCAAATTCTGGGGATGGAAACCAAGGGGATACTTGGGACTCACTGGCCAGCCAGCCTAGCCTAATAGGCAATCTACAGCCAAGAGAGACCTTGTCTCAGAAACTAAGGTGCATGACATTCCTAAGGAATGAAAGCAGACTGTTCTCTAGCCTCCACAAGCATACATCAACTACACAAACATTTTCACCCATGCCCACATATACACCTGCCCCCACCCTGGGGGAGAGTCCAGTGATAAGCCAGAAGGCTGATGCACCCAATGATGTGACCGAGTTTGTGACTGTGGGAGAACAATAAAATCTTTGGCACCAATGATGCCTTCAAATGTTTGATTAGAATTGGTATGAGGGTTTTATTCACAGTTCTATAATTCTAATTTTACAGCTCCACTTTACACTGGTTCTCTCAGGAATTTTCAGTTCAGCAATCCCATAAAGTCGTTTCACTAGCTGAGAAATATTGCAGATGTTTTAATGTTATGGTTACTTTTCTAAAAGATAGCTATGACTCATAACCAGACAACTGCACAGATAGACTCAAAAAGCACAGGAGGTGCTACGATGGTACCCACAGAACATCTGGTGCTCATCACTCACTAGTTTATCTTTTCTACGAACTGCCAGCTACACATAGTATTTCCATAGTCCTACTGCAATATGCAAATTCATTATCTTATCCCTACAGAGGTCTAGAGTTCTAAATCCCAGTGCCAACAGGGCTGTACTCTCCTCCAGGAGCTTTGGGGAAACCCATATTTACAATCTGAGGCTCCAGAAGTGATCGTTCTTCTGGTAATCATTGTTCTGTCTATCATAACACAATTAATTCCACATTGAGATAAGGAAATGGAAAGTCAAAGTCATAAAACAATTGGTAAAATAAAAAAAAAAAAACTCAGTCTGAGTCAGGCACAAAGGAACACAATTTTTTGCACTGGTAAGACCAACATGCTATTAAATCTTAACATAGAGGCAACAGTGGCTTACTGCATAGACCCCCTCTTCCATGAGGCATCTGCCTAACTTCAATTTTCTGCTTTTTAATGTGTAGAAAATTAGGTAAAGGTAAATTATCAATAAACTCAAACTCAAGTTCACTTCTGAATTTCTATTCTTCTATTGCATAGAAGAAAAGAAATTTCTGAACAAAATATCCCAAGAGGAAAATCTATGTTCTATATAAAGCAACTACATTCATTAGTATATTCACTTCTCATGCTATGGAGTGCAAAGGGCTGACATTGACAAAGCATAGCTCTGGCCTCACTATGGTGATAATAAAGTCTACATATATATATATATGGACTGACCAGACACAGTGAGAACAGATCACAAGACACATAACAAAACCCACTTTAAGAGTTTATTGAGGGAGAGAAAGACTCGTGTGACATAGGCCTGAGGAAGTTGGTGCAGGAAGAGAGCTTGGGGTGGGTGTGTCCAGCTTTTAAAGGCTGTTTAGAGCATGCACACAGGGGCTTATTTAGCTGCCTTACACACAGATCACGTAACCACACTGCACATAGATCACATAGGGCTTGAGAGCCCTGGGTGGCTATTTAAGTTGCCTAAGCTCTTGATGACACATATGTGGCACTGGAACCTGAGTGCCAGCACTTGAGGTGGCTAGACATTTTGTCAAAGCGCTGGGTGATGGAAATAATAACACTATGTCTTATCTACAACAATGCTCATGCCCTTAAACATGAGCTACTGTATCCACACTTCTGAATAATCCTTTCCAACTTCCCCAAAGGTCAGGATCTGCTTTTCACTGCTCACTTCTGTTCACTTAGGCCCATGCAACAGAAGCAGCAGCAGTCAGAGGAGCAAGGCAAGCTAGACCTTGAAGAAACATAACTGCATGTCATATGGAGGGGGAAATAGAGCAGTAATGATTTATTCAGTGCATTTAGTGTACCAAGACTGTTTTAAGCATTTTATGTGCATGGACTCATCAAAACTTACATCAGCCCTTTGCAGTAAAAATGAATATTTTATGTATGTTACCAGCAAGAAATCTGGTGTTCTGGCTAAAGCCACACAACCAGGAATATTTGGAGTAGGACTGCAGACACAGGTGATCTGCCCTGGTGTGCACTTACTGAACACATCAGGAAGCCCTCACCTGTAGAGACAGTGACCCGCTGTGGAGTGCACCCACTGAATGTGTCACTGAACACATCAGGAAGCTCTGAGCTGTAGAGACAGCGGCCCGCTCTGGAGTGCACCCACTGAATGTGTCAGATGGCCCTCACCAGCATGCAGCTAGGAGACTGAGCCTTAGACAATTGGGCTGCCATTCTACGTCCTGTTTTTTCCACACAAGCATAGGCTGGGATGCTCTGAAGGCCTAATTCCTGTTGCTGTAAGGGTCTGAGATACAAAGATGGACAAACTTAATATACACAAAACCCAGGTCATGAACCAACACTACCATAAGCCAGAAAAGCAGGCCACGATAAACTGGAAGAGCAGGTACCGCCATGGTCCACCAAGACCAAGTGAGGATTTATTTGGCCAAGACCTGAAGCCATCCACACTTAATCACCCTAATTTTCATTAAATATTGTAGGGGACTGTAGGAGCCAGCCATGATAAACTAAATATGAACAGATCACCCAAAGGAAGTTCTTTTCTTCCAACCATTATCACCTGCCAGTGTAGGACTCAGCCATCAATAAGTTTAATGAAGACCTGAGTCTCAATAGTTTACCCTGAAGCAATACCTGGTTGCAGCAAGGACCATAAACTAAGATTACCTGAGCACCACCCAAGAACAGACCATCCAAAGGAAATGCCTAAATTCCAACCGCTGTAGATAGGATCACCTGCCAGCACACACTCACCAGGACACCCCTAGACAAATATCAGTCAATCAGGGGTCCTGAACCTCAGAAATCCCTCACCCCCACCTTTACTACTATAAAAACCCAACTCTAACTGAGCTCGGGGCTCTCCATTTATTCCCATACGTTGGACATGCAGAGAGACTGAGTTTGCAAACTTGCATGAAATAAAGGCTCTTTGCTTTTACGTAGGGGACTCTATCTCCCTGTTGGCTTTTGGGTGACTTTGTGGATTTGGGCATAACAGGGACCAGCCTCAACAAAAACACTTCTTCATGGCAGGGGTGTGGGGATTTAGAAATATTAGTAAAGAATATGAATATGCATGAAAAATAATAAAACAGAAATATAGAATAATACCAGGAGGTCATTCCAGTGAATACTGAAATCACTGTGTTTAATTTTTCATACGCTTATACCCCAATACAAAAGGGGGAAGAAAGCAACAAAAGATTTCTTTAACATGATACAAAGGACAACTCCAACAGTTAATTGCTTCAACAATTTGAGACATCAAGTCATTAGCATTCTGTTGTTTAGGCAGTGAAGCCACTCTAGACCAAGTATCCTGAAGGCAACCACTCCCCAGGTAACTTCATATTACAAGAGATGGAGCAGAAGTACACTTTCATATCCTGATGATCTACTTGTGTGAGCCATCTTAATGTCCAAAGAACCAAGGAGCCACATCCTGATTCAGGATGTACAGCCCTGATTGTTTTTAACAACTGAGCAACTTCAAACCCTCTGACCTCAGACAAGGTGGAAATAGGCTCACATTTCTGGACTGTCACAAAACATGTATCTGAAAAGGAAGCAATTATTAATCCTATTCATAGCAATATTTTCAAACAAATCAGTAAAATTATTATTGTTTGGTTAAAAGTGCTCAGTTCAGTGCTGAGGATATAACGCAGTAAGCAGATAGATTTCATAGAATACATAGAGCCCTGGGTAGAGTCCACGCACTGCATAAACTAGGTGGAGTATAGTGGCACACATCTGCATCCAGAAGGCAGAAGCAGGAAGATCAGAAGTTCAATGTCACCCTTAGGCACATAAAGATGTGGCCGGCCTGCATTACACACACTGTACCAAAAATTAATAAATGTATTAAAATGAAAAATAAAAGTGTTCGGATCATCAGAAATACAATATTCTAATTATCTTACTAGAATATTTTGCCTAACTTGGTAAATACGATGGCCTTAAAATAACTGAGATCTATACCAAAAATCAAACACAGCTTTAAGTGAAGGTGGGTTACAAAGTGTGGAAGCAAGATGACAAGAGAGCACCTATGGAACAGGAGGAGATGAGTCAAAGACACAGCCCACTCATTCTCTCAATAGCAATTTCTTATTCAAGAATGGACTGGTGATTTCATATGTTTCAAATACACTGTGTACACATGCAACATAAGACCAGTAAGCATTGTTCATATAAATACATAATATTTTTTTGATTCAGTAAAACTATTAATTGCCCAATTTTATCTTGGAGCTCTGTAATAAAATATTGGATCAAGAACCCAAAATTAGGAGTCAAATATCACTTAAAGAATATTAAAAATTCCTGTGCTCTACTTTTATTGGACTCGTCTTATAAGAACAGTCAAGCTGGGATGTTAAGAAAGGCTTTGCTCTACTAAAAGCTGTGGTTTCTATGAGAGACTACACTATATTTCCTAGGAGACAACTCTAAAATGCTAATCACTTTAGTATATCCAGAAACAAAAAGCAATTAGCAATTGAGGAAACTTAAATTATAGGGGTGCACATACATTATATTTGTCTTTTTTATATTTACATGAGAAATGTTTTTAGAACCTTTACAAGGCAATTTGCATTTTAGATTAAGAATAAGTTTAATATTGCTTGATTGAAATCTTACGAAAGAAATGTTGCATGACTGCTATTGTATAACAAATGAGAAAATTGTTATCTTGAGTGAGACCTGGTAGGACCTGACTCAAACTCAGTAAGTTGTGCCTACAGTCCTGCTGCTTCTCCTGCAGCGCATACCATCAGGAAAGGTACCATTTTAGTATTTGTGAACAATAATCAAGAAATACCTTGGGATAGATACAATTTAATCTAAATTATAAATGAGAAACTGGAAAAGGTGTTCAGGTTAAGCATATCTTATATGTAAAGTACATGAGGAAAAACATTATTTTTCTCTGTGCTCTGCTTGCATGCTCATTTACATGCACATGCATATGTGTGTGTATAATAGGCTGGCTAAATTTCTTTCTTAAAGAAATCAATGTTGAGGAAATAAGATGACTTTGTAACTGGTTTCCCTCCATCCATTCTGTCATTTTGTAGGAAACATGTAACTTGAAAGCTTGATCACAATATAGGAGACAATCATGTTGTTTTAATGACAACTTTATTCCTGGTCATGGTACCTATTTTAAAATGTACATGTGTACTCCATGGGTGGATTCCAAAGTAGTATAACTCACTTTTAAACACAAATAGGAGAATTCTGATATGTGATTCCATCACAATCTACAGGGGCATTTGGACTAGCCTTCCAAATGTACAAGAATTAATATATAGAGCAAATCAAGTATTAAACAGCAGCAAATAAGCCAGCTCCACAAGGAAATGACGTTCAGGGCCACGTTTCAAGAGCCCCTTGAGTTTCTGACGGGAGGCTTTTCCCAGAGTACAAATGTGCACTGGAAACCCAAGTCAGCCTTGAGCAGCCGAGGGGAGCAGAGAGATGAGTGGAGACACCAAGGCTTGAAGAACACAGGGTGAGAACTCACCGGACAATGCAAGTATTTATAGGATCCCCTGAAAAGGTTTCTCTGAAGCAGGCTTATGCTGATCTCAGGACAGGGCTATTCCAGAGTCATCTTAATAACATTTAGCAACAAGCCACCAAAGAATTGTGTGATTCTGATGTAAATTCATTTACTCCAAGAAAACAAAAAGATTCATCAGCCTTTATAACAAAGCCCAAAGCACAGACAATCTTTCACTGTCAGCAGACAATCACAACCACCGACAAGCAAAACAGCCAAATGGAACATATATAGGGCATTGTAGGTGATCCGGGCCATCAGCAGGAGCCATCCAGATGGGAGGGAAGTGTGAGAATTATCAGATAAGACTATAAAAGGGGCTGAATGATAAAGATGTTCTGTCTAGCATATTATGAGAAAAAATGTAGCTCACATTCATAAACACAAATTTTGAAAACATCCTTGCTACAGTGTAATTTTGCAACTATAAGAACTTAAAGCATGCAAGTTACCATACTGGGCCCTGGAAATGATAACATAAGAAAAAAAAATGACATTGTTTCTTTACAGGCCTTAAAATCTAAACCTGAATTTCAGTCTATACTCTTTCTCCTCAGGACCATCCAGGTTGACTTGACTGACTGCCCAAAGGGATGCTATAAAGGACTGAATGTGAAATCTTCATTCAGACCTCTAGATGCCAGGTCAGCGTGAACACAAAAGAACAAAGAAGGAATCTGATATGGTTAAAAGGAAAAACAAACTGGAAGGAGCGAAAAGAACGAAACTTTTCCAGTTACAAGCAAATTCCTGCAAACTATCCTGGTAGCTTGCATTGAGTCTGTATTCCAAAATTCCTTCAAAGAGCAAAGGTCATTCTTTATGCTTCAAATGGATATTTTAAAGTGCTATTTCTTAATGTAGACGATGTGGTGGAAAATAACTCCAGGACTAGTGTTGATTTACAGATGTATTACCTGAAGAACATGTGACATAACATTTCCATATAATAAAAGAAACTTATTACCCTATACACTGAAGAGAATATGATATAACAACTATCAGTATAAAGTAAGATCATTTAAACTCTTAAACTATCTACTTGGGGGCAGTCATGAGATCAGAAGCACAGAGCACGGTTCTCTACTTCTAAGTATTATCTAACACACACACACACACACACACACACACACACACACACACACACAAGAAAGTGGTTTCTTTGGATAGTACTCAGTGCTGATGAGAAAACTAAAGTATATAGACTACTTATACCTAAGATACTAAACAAATTGCTTATTCCCTTGCTAATCAATTTGTGGCAAGGATAACAAATAAGATTAAATTACAGAGTGTTTTACCATTTACAAACTTCAGATCTTCTTAGTCCAATTTCCTATTTCAGAATAACTAAATGTCCTTACAGTTTGATCATTAAATATAACACAGAGTCTCCTACGTTAAATTTATGGTAAGTAGCCGGATGTTTAGAGATGTGGAAACTTTGGGAGGTTGGATTTAGCTGAAGGAAGCAGATCACTCAGGATGGTCCTTGAGGGCATATTATCCTTAGCCTCTTCCTGTCTGCCTTTCCATCAAGAGAAGTACCTGATTCACTATGTAATTCCATTCCTGCAATGCTCTTCCCATGTATTTGGGAGTAGCAAATCATGAGCATTTTCCTTCTGCATGTTGTTTCTATCAGGTAAACAATACCAGTAAGTAACAGAAAATTATACTAGGTGAATAAAGTCATTTCTATGACACTATCTGACTATGTGTTTTGTAAACTGGGTTTGTAATAGGAACAAGAAAAATTCAAGAATCAGATTAGAGAAATACAAGAGTGTTATAAGCTAGGGTTCATAGACAATTCTGGTAGGACTCCAGAAGGACAGAATGCTGATGCAAAGGAAGATGTTAAAGACTCTACTGTAAGTCTAATGTATGACTTTTGGATGTGAATAAGGAATTCATTAAAATTGGACCAGAGGTCACCCACAGTGCATGCTGATAAATAATTTGCCTATATTTGGTCTGCTCTGAAACATTGAGGGAGGCCAAGGTTAAAGGACATAGACCAAATAATGTGGTGAAGGAAGTTTCAAGACAGAATAGAATTCAGGCTATATCACAGTTATTGCTGTGGAGAATTTGGGGCAAAACAAAATAAACAAACAAAGTAAAAGCATTTGAAAAATGTGAATAATTTGATCAAGTAGAATACATTGGAAGTGTAGTAAAATAAGATGTAGTTGTTATAGATTAGAACTGCTAGAGGAGAGCCAAGAACTTTGCATTGGTTAAGAAAGCCAGGAATACACAATGGAATAAAGAAAGTAGCTTCAGCAAATGGTGATGGTCTAACTGGATGTCTGCATATAGGATATTGCAAATAAATTCATATTGATTTCTCTGCACAAAACTCAAGACCAAGTAAATAAAATACCTCAATGTACAACCAGATACACTAAACCTGATACAAGAGAAAGTGTGGAATGGCCTTGAAAACATTGGCACAGGAGACAGTTTCCTGAGAAGAACAGCAATAGTGCAGGCACAAAGAGCAACAATCAATAGAACCTCAAGAAACCAGAAAGCTTCTGTAAGGCAAATGACACCATCAATAGAACAAAATGGCAGCTACAGAATGAGGTTCCTCATCTGCTAGAGAGCTAATATCCAAAATATATAAAGAATACAAGAGACTAGATATCAATAAACCAAGTAATCCAATTAAAAAATGGGCAACAGATGAAAACAGAGAATTCTCAACAAAGAAATCTTGAATGCCCAAGAGAAATCTAAAGAAATGTTTAACACCCTGAGTCATTAGGGAAATGCAAATCAAATGACTAAGATTAAGTGGAGGGAGGCATGAAGGAGATGGGAGGAAGGAATGAGAAGAGATGAGGGAGGAAAAAGTGTGGTTGGTATATAAATAAACTTTAAAAATTAATAAAAAAAGAAAAGAAGAAAAAATTACACCTTACACCTGATCAAAGTAACTAAGATCAAAAATACAAATGACAACTCATGCTGGTGAGGATGTGCAGCAAGGGGAACACGCCACAAATGGTGGTGCAAATGCAAATTTGTATAGCCATTTTGCAAATCAATACAGTGGTTTCTCAGAAAATTGGGAATCTACCTACCTCAATACCCAGTTATACCACTCTTGGGTACATACCCAAAGGACTATCTATCCTACTACAAGGACATGTGCTCAAATATGTTCATAGAAGCTTTATTCATAATAAACCAGAAACTGGGAACAACCGAGATGCCCTTCAGCTTAAGAATGAATAAAGAAAATATGGCACATTTACACATTGGAAGGAAAGAATATGAGGAAAGATGACTAGAATTGGGGAGGGGTGCATTTGAGGGGCAATTTGGTAACCCAGTGCAGTGGAAACTCTCTGGAATCTATGAGTGTGACCCTACCGAAGACTCCCAGTAATGGGGGATAAGGATCCTGAACCAGTCATGTTCTGCAGCCAGGCAAGACTTCCAGCAGTGACACTGGGACACTAATTTAGCCATAAAACCTTCAACCTACAGTTTGTTCTGCTTGTCAGGTGTTCTGGGATAATCGTGGGACAGAACTTGTGAGAGTGGCTAACTAATGACTAGTCCAACGAGTTGGGGTCAAGAGAGGGAGCCTATGCTCAACCCTGCCTGGATTTCGCAGAGACCTAGGATAGAACCAAACATGGGCTGACCTAGGTCATCTGCTTGTATGTTATGATTGTGTAGCTTGGTGTTCTGTGGGATTCCTTACAGTGGTAGCAGGGGCTGTCTCTTTTCTCTAGCATGTTTATGACATTTTTGGTTGATATCCCTGGGAGACCTGCTGCTTTCTGAAGGGAAAGGAGGAGCAATGGATCTGGAGACGGGTGACTGGGAGGAATGGAGGGAAAGGAAGCTGTGGTCATGATGTATTGTTTGATAGAATAATAATAATAATTAATAATAATAAAGACTACAGATTCTCTCCTCATGAGATGTCCAGGAGCCTTTGGGGGTTTATGTGCATTGTGACAATGTAAAAGAAGGCAACCTAAGATGAGCCAGTCCCTGTGTCTGCATATGTGACTTTCTCAGGGGTCATCTCTGCAAAGAGTTCTGTGATGTGGCTGTCTGTGCTCAATAAGAAGCATATAACAGGGCAGGGTCTGGGAAACTCTATATTGTTTCTATTTTCTAAAAATCTCCATAAGCTTTCACAAGGTTTATCAGCAATGGGTTAAAATCAATCCTCTAAAAGTTTCAAATGTTCTCCAAAAAATATACCAATTTACCTTTCATCATTTCCCATATCTGACTTGTGCGGACCTAGGGAAGATAAAAATATTACTTCATATCACGTATCCAGCCACTTTTCTTTTCCAGACTTTTGTACTTGGAAGGACCCAGTAGTGTTGGCAGAAATAGCATTGTCCTCCAAAACCTTCCTAACAGATTTCCACAATGGCTGCTGAAAGTCTCCAAAGAGAAATTATTTTAAAACATGTTAGTACCACAAATGCCATGCAAATAGATACCACAGGAAAACAGCCGCTGTCAGAACTAATGCCCTCAGAGCTTGCTGGTCTCAGTAGTCTTTGTAAAAGGTCAATGAATACAAGAGGCATGATTAACAATGAGGATGTGACCAACATCTTCCCAGGGAGTAGGAAGAAGGGAGACTAAGGGTCCTCACTTCTCAACACAAAAGCTCACTAAGTCTTTGTAAAGATCTCTATTTTCCAAAAGAGAACATATTCTACTCCCCTGGTGAATTTCTTAAGTTATAGCTGTCTGAATTGAAAAGGCAGATGTTTTATTTGGGGAATTGACTACAAAGGTGATTGCTTTCAGGTGAAACAGTTTAAAAATTAAAATTTAGGGAGCATGGTAAGAAAACTCAAGGAATGCAACTCTACCAGCTAAAGGTAGGGAGAAAAGATAGCAAGTTACTTGTTCTTGGAGTACTGCGGGTGATTACATAGTTAGGAGCAGATAGGGACACAACAGTTATATGGATTAGCTGTCTAAAAATTTGCCCTATTGCTAAACCTGAAGCTCGACATTTTGTTACTGAAACAAAACATGTTGTACAAGCTTTCTTTGATTCCTATATAAAGGCAAGTATTACACCAATGTTGTGCACTTTATGGCTTGCCCCTGGGATCTAAGCTCCTTTTGAGCAAAGTCAATTCTCATTTTAAAACCGACTGCTCAATTCTATCTCCAGCTCCATGAGTTCCAGCGTCTTCCAGAGTAGTTAACAGAAAAACGTCCTTAAAAGTAACCTATACCCAACATATTGGTACCCCATCACCCACTCATTGGCTTCATTTGGACTCTTTGCCCCACCGTAAAACCTATCCTGGGGAGACCTATTACTTACTCACCTGAGAGCACCCAGGACCCTCTAATCACCTTGCCCAAACCTGACTTCTTCTACTTTTGAGAGACCAAACACTTCCATGCATTGCTCATATATTTGTGTGTTTAGTTTTATATGTGTCTGCTACTCCTTCTTATGTGGGTTCACACTGTGGTTCTGAGGAAATGCTTGCTCTACAAATAAAAACTGGAAGAGGAACAAGACTTTGTTTATCACCAAAAGAAAGATTTAGTTAGTTCAACACCCAACACCCAAGGAAATTGTAGACAGAAGAGTATTCTGTGTCCTTTACTCTTCATTAAGTTTTGAGAGCAGACTTGATAACTCTTAACTGCTACAACCTGTAAAAAGTAAGCAAATGTCGGAGGATGTGTGGGAACTTCCTTCTCTCCTTTACAGCTGAAGTGTGAAGCTGTAGGAGCCGGGCTCATGAGCTGTGCACAAGGCAGGGAGAGTTACAAGCTCCTTCCATTATGTTAGCAGCTTCCTTTGACAAATCAGTTTTCTGTTCAAGCATTGGTCAACAGGCAACAGCATGTTTTTGAGCGAGTAGGCAGGGAACAAACCACAACAGGATTTGGAAGCAGTTTGTTGAATATGGGGCAGACATTTGAAGTATCACCAATTGATCAGGATCTGGGAGTGACACGTAATTTGTCCATAGGTGACACAGGAAGGAGAGAGACACAGGACTCCCCTCCATATGCCCAACTCAGAACAGGAAGCTTACTATGGTTCTCACTGTAGAGACAGTCTGTACTGTGCTCTATTCCTGTTAACTAGATTCTGTATCTTTATAATTTTAATATGTTGTATATTCTGTTCACACTACTGTACCCAATAGAACTGCTTTTCTGATTCCTTTTACACTGTATTTTAAGCAACTATAAAGGATGGTGTACATAAACAAGAGAAAAACACAGTGTTGCTTTCACCCCTGCTTGAAGTTAAGGACCAAATGAAAGAGATTTTTAGAAGCAAAAGGTTTTGGGAAAGATATAGAGAGCTCAATCAGATAGAAGTTTAATTAAGAACTAATGAACTGAAGAAGTTGGGCTTATCCAAGATGAAAAATATTTCATTATATGTTAGCTTGTTTACTCACTCTCTAAGCAAGTGTTTTCAACTCACTCATATAAATCTAGAGTAAAATACTTTATTTAACAAAACTGATCATGTAGATGACCAGTCTGTAGTTATTCTACCTATGCACTCACTCCTTTCACACTGCATAACTACAAAATTTGGAGAGTTTGTATGTGTTGCAAAATATTTGATACAGTTAAAGATGAATATCCGTGACAAGAAAATTTGCGGCACTGTATTAGAAATGAATGCATTCATCCACTTTTTAACATACCATTTTAATCCTGTACATAAACATTTAAAAATACAACAATTATTTTTCTTATTTTTCATCATCCCACCTTATACTTTGAATTGTTTGCCCTTCCTTCAACTGTAGCACGCGCTTTAGTACATCTGTGCTTCAGCTTGTGCTGCTAGTTCACTGATTTATGAGATGCCCTTCTTTTTGCCATTGGATGAGATTGTTATCATTCTTTGAGGCATAGTTCCAAGATACCTCACTTGCTAATCTCCCCCATCCTATACTACTAGGCAGAATAAATCAGTTCTTTTTGCTACAAAGTATGATGGAATTTAGGAGTTCTTTTACGTGTTTTTCTGGTACATACTGTGAGATTGGGGAGAATTCTGGTCCCTAAGATACATCTATAAAATGGGTAAAGCAAAACAGATATAGTTAAGGTTTCTTTTGAAATTTAAATGAGTGAAGAAAAAAGTAGATGGGATGTTTACGATTCAGATATAAAATGTTCTTCACAGATTTGTGCCTTTGAGCACTTGGTCCCCAGGTGACATTGCTGTTTTAGAAGGTTGGGAAGACCTTGAGACTTTGATACTAACACAAGTGGGTGCTGGGAGTGGGTCTGAAGGTGCTCTCTTCGGGCCCTGAGCTCGCGTGAAGTGTCTGCCCTATCCCCTTCCAGCATGGACCCACCTGCTGCTGTCACTGTGCTTTCTCTTCTGTAATGAACTAACACCTCTGAAACAATGAGACAAATAAGCCCTACATAAATCCTTCCTTGTTTAAGTTGCTTTGACATATATTCTGTCATAATGACAAAAGAAGGACTTAGAAAGAAGGCCAAGACAGTGTAAGTACCTAAAGATGGTATTATTATAGCTCATCTTTATCATGATATCTAAATATTTATGCTGTCTGTTTAATCTATTTATTGGTTTGTTAGATATCTGGATTTTTCAATATATGTCATTTTATACTCAATACTTTATCATGACATAACGCGCATCCAATAATTCTGTTAAAGTGCAATACAGTGACCCCAAACTTCTTTTTGTGCAAATATCTAAAATTAACAGGATAGCAAAAAGAATCTTTTTATAGGAA
The DNA here is from genome assembly GCA_004026605.1 of Ondatra zibethicus. Taxonomy (NCBI): domain Eukaryota; kingdom Metazoa; phylum Chordata; class Mammalia; order Rodentia; family Cricetidae; genus Ondatra; species Ondatra zibethicus. The sequence goes on from PVIU01011649.1 coordinate 44,018, forward strand.
TTGCTTCTTTTCTAAAGCAAGCACAAATAATTTTCTAAAATAGAAAAAAAGTATTTGCACCAAAGGAGCCTGGAGAATTCTACATAAATAACAAAATTTTCCTGATATATTTGGGTTATCAAGGGGAGGAACCGCGTTTCTGGCCATGTAACAAACTAAAGTTACTTTTAGAGCATAAAAACAGATATAGAATTTAAAATTATATCACAGAATCATGCAATATTATTTAATACCATTAGCAAAGCTCAACTATTACCTGAGACACCTCCCTGTTAGTATGTCTGGTGCAAAATGCACTGGTAATAAAGGTCCAGTTTGAGTGCCAGGGCTCTACCTCCTCCCTGTAATTACTGTTCTGCTTCGAAGAAAGAGGGCGGCATATTTTCCATTCATTGTAAATTCACTCAAATCCTTATTTACTACAACAGTATTTTCTTCTCCAGTCAGGGTGGCAGCTACATTTAACAGACCTGGAGCATCTGTATCTGTCTGTAGTATGCAATGAAGCCTCTTCCATTGAGTCCCTTATCTTATTGTGAAAATATTGCAGATATAATTGCAGAAATTATTTTGCCTGTTTTCTTTCTCTTCTCTTGCAGGTAATAATTACTGAGTCTTCCTTCTTAAGACAAGATTTTCTTATTTACAGTAGAAAATCCCATTATGAGAACTAAACCGGCCATATTTACCATAAATCTGTGCAACAGTCAGTGCTTGTGGAGGTGAGAGGCCCTAAAGAGAATCTATGCTAGTGCATTTCCAAACACACATGAGTTCAGCTGAATCCTCATATTTATTGCCACTCCCATGCTTCCTCAGAGAAGCAAGCAGCTATTAATACAGAAGCCTATCACTGGGCAAAGGGCAACAGTAAGTGATGGTGCAATACTTGGTCCAAAGTGCACATCTACATCACCCCTCAAAGGATTAGGGACATTTCAAAAAGGGTGCAGCAAGAATGGAAAAGCTAGACAAGGTGATGTGTTGCAAGGAGATGTGTACTGAACATGAAGTAACCCATGCACGCATGAACCCACTGATGCCGTACTTATATACACAAGATTGGATCTATTGCTATTTAATCATAGGGAGAAAGCACATGAGGCCCCAACCCTCCCTGAGGAACTATTGACACTTAATGGCTGCTAGTTGAGGAAGTGCCATTTTCTCTTCAGCTGTATACCCTCTGAAAAAACCCATGCTTCAATAAAGAACTTCCTACCTATGAGTGTACAAGCAGCTCTAATTAAATTTAGCAGGATACCACCCCCACCTCCCCACAGAAGCACGGAAGGAGGAGGATTTCCTGGGAAGAAAAGGGTTTCTTCAAAAAGGGGTAGGGGGAATTAAAGATGTTAATAGAAGTAATAAAATCATTAAAATGCTCTGTATATGTGCATGAAACTGAGAAAGAATAAAAAATAAATCTAAGAAAATAAGAAAACAGATGATGAGAAAGAAAGGGCAGAAGGAAGAAAGGAAGGGAGGAAGGGAGAAAGAGAGGGAGGAAGGGAGAAAGAGAGGGAGGAAGGACGAGAGAAAGGGAGGGAAGAAGAAAGAAAGGAAGGGTAGTTTTCTTGGTAGCAGGTAGAATACTTCTTTTAAGAATGTGAGTAACACCTTGGGAGGTCTTGACAGACTGCCCAGGAGCAAGGTTTATGGATGCTCCTTGAGGAGAACTTTGACATCCTGCATAAAATGTTCTCAGTGTGTCTCTGTTTCTATCTGTATGCCCTTGATCTCTCCCTACCTCTCTCTCTATGATCTTCAAATAACTATCTACCACAGTTAATATATATGAACACTTACATAATATCTTATATATACATTGTTCCTACTAAACATTATCACTATAAACATAACTGTGTGAGATCAGATTTGAATTTTATTCTAGATACATTAAATAAAATGCCATTCAGTGAAGAAAATTCTGTTTTAAAATCACTAGGGGAACGTATGAAAGCTTTTGTCTTTAAGATTATATTCATAAATGTCACTGTCTTATTTTAGGTGCTGTGTGATACAAAAAAAACACAGAATGGTAAGGAATGTTTCAGTGATTGAATGGCGTACAGAACTCTGTGCAGAGACTATTAATTGCATCAAAATGAGCAAAGCAGCACTACCCTCACCCCCACTGAGGAAGAATCCATTTGAAATTGTCTTATTCCTGTTCTTCTTTGTTCTCCGATATGTGAGGTGAGTGATCTCTAGGGCATGCTGCAACTAGGACAGCTAACAGGCCTAGTTCAATAGAGGTACCCAGAAGATGCTCCTCAATCAACAATGGAAGGGGCAGGATAAATGTCTGTTTACTAAAGATAACACCATCTTCCTAGACGTCAATGTGAGGTTCTCCTGGACAGCAAACACTAACTAGTTTGTTGCATCTTAGACTTCCCCTGGGTATTCTTTCCACATCAATAGAATTGACACTGCTTCTTACTTTGATATAAAAGCTCAAGATGGCATTCACACTTAACTATTTGTTTTTGCAAATTATACTCTGCCTTGATCCAGGGGGTGGTGAATGAAAGATGTTTTAATTAAGATGATTATAAAATAAATTAAAAACTAACAATGAGTCAAAGCAGAAGAAAGAAAATACCATGCAAACAAAATAATGCCTTTCAGGAGTTCCCAGCGTGACTAAATCAGCAGCAAGCTGGAGGTACTCATTTTCATCTGTGTTTATACATTATTTTACATTTTGTGCACTGATGAACAGTGTATTTTATGCATACTCCCAATTAGAATTTTCCTGATTCCTTTTCAAACAGCACTCTTATTCCTTATGCAGATTGTATCTGTTTGTAAAGTTCTTTTCCCTCTTCTATGGGAAAGTATCAAATAATTATGCATCCAAAACATAACACTGATTTTAAAAATGAATAGATTTTCTCTACTCTGACTGAAAATAAATATGCCATTTTAAAGATTATGCTTTCCTCATTGGCCTCTTCTACTTAGAGTGGACAGCTTTGGGACTTCAGTCAACTGAAAAAGTGCTTCTCTTGGATCTGCTTTGAAGCTTCTGCTGTCTTCTACTTCCAGCTCCTCTAGCTGGAGTAGGAGAGATGTTGGTATTAGGGGGTCTGGGGGAGAGATGAGGAGAGACTGACAAGCAGGGACTAAGACACAGTTCAGCCTGGGAAGCCATTTCTCCTGTGCTGATGGACAGCAGGTGACTGGAGGTTCAGAACAAGGCAGAGCATTTTCTAAGAAGCTAGAAGAAAAGGTTGTAAATATAAAACAGTAAATGCCTGAGGAAATAGATATGCTCTCTTTATCTGAGCATTGAACCATGCATACATATGCTTCTAAATATTCAGGGATAGATCATCAATACACATAGCTTATGAGTATAATTTTTAAGCATACTTGATGGAATTGTTACTGCACATCTGTAATCTCACCATTTGGGAGGTGCAAAGACAATCAGGAATTCAAGGACAACCTTGACTACACAGCAAGATCAAGACTAGCCTGGGATATATGAGACACCATCTCAGAAATACACACACATACCACCACCACCGTCACCACCACCACCACCACCACCACCACCACCACCACCACCACCACCACCACCACCACCACCACCACCGTCACCACCACCACCACCGCCACCGCCACCACCACCGTCACCGCCACCACCACCGCCACCGCCACCACCACCGCCACCGCCACCAACACCACCACTGTCACCAACACCACCACTGTCACCAACACCACCGTCACCACTACCACTATCAATAACAGCAGCCAAAAAAAGTATTCTTGAGGACAAACAAACATTCACAAGATTACAGGGTGTAATTTAGTAGATATGCAGCAAGTGTTTCCAAAATCAGTATAACAGAGAGAAGCAAAGAGAAACAGAGAAGTGGGTTTGGGAGAGAGATGTGAGGATATGGATTAAGCACTCACCAACTTGAGAACCTGAGAAGAGACAAACTTACATAGATGTTGCTTACAAAGTACTTAGCAGTAGGCACCTATATTTGTGAGAATTGAACAGATTTAGATTCATAGGTTGTCCTCCATTGTTTAACCGTTCACTGTCTTCTGTTACACTGCTGGGTGTTGTTGTCTCTCATCTCTGTGCTCCCTTTGTGACTGACTGTTCCCTTTCCTTCTGTTTTGTTTTGAGACAGAGTGTCATTATGCACCCCATGACCCTGAGCTCAGGATCCTTCAGCTCAATTAGTGAGTTTGAGACCCTACTAATCCCCTTCCCCCATTTCTCTTTCCTAGTGATTTACAGTAGGTGGTTAGAAAGGAGTCAGGAATGCTGGGGAAGGAAAATGGGGCCTGCTTCTCTGGTGTCCTTGCTGCATTGCTGGTATCATACTAGAACAACAATTTGTCCTAAAAGCATGGTTGATCCCTTTCTGGTTTCTTCCAATATTATCTGAGCTAGCCTCTGAAATGTCATTACTGACCCATCAGCACCCTCCTGAGAGGCCTTATGAGTTCTAGCAACATGGGGAAATTCCAAGCCTCTGAAGCAACAGCACCACCTGCCTATCAGCCCAATTTAGGCACCTCTAGAAAGATTTTAAAACTCTAAGCACTTCCACTTTTTCCTCTGCCACAGGAGAGGCAGCACATTCTACAGTTTTTCCTCTTTGTTAATTCAAACTATTAGCATAGCTAACAGTGTGGCTTCTTCTGCCTATCACAACAGAGTACCCCTGACTTCCTCTACATGCTTCAAAGAAGAGCCTGGTCACAGCATGATTGATGTCATCACCAGGGTGAACAGATCCTCTAGAACCCAAGTTCACTAAAAAATGCATCAGAGGTAATGGATAAACCCTTAAGGATCACAGGTTAGCCACATGAGTGGGGTCTTTAGGGCTCTGCAACTCAGGCTAGTTACATAACAGATCGGATGGTTCAATAAGAATCTCTTGGAAACAAAAATATTTGTGGTTTCCACAAAACACCCTCTCTACCCCACTATATGTACATATGTTATATATGTACATATACATGTTTATACATATATATTACATTCATAACTCTTGAATTTCTTGGGAGCCCCTATACAATAATTTGATAGAATTTTATTTTTAAATCTGAGCCTTTGTTATGGGTGAATCTGCTTGAAATATGGTTGAAGAATGAAAGAAAAGACAGCTGTGCAGTGACAAGTTTACTCTGGGTTAGTCCTGGAGAGCATATCAGGCTTGGGTAGGTTTGTGGAAAGAGCTATGAGGAACACTGAGTCATCAGCTTCTGGTAGAGGAAATGAAATGATAGGACTAGTGAGCCATATAAAACCTTGTTAAAAACAAATCCTTTGGAAGGTGAACAAGATGAACAAAGGACTGGAGCAAGGGCAAAGTCAAGGCTGACTGTGGCAGGGGCTTTGGTGGGCTGTGAATCTGAGTTCAAAGCACGTAAGTGTTTGTATTCACACCAGTGTCTACAGGTTACATCTAGCACAAGTGACCACTGAAAAGTCAGATGTGGAAAATTATCCACCCAATGATAGCAGACAACTTTTGCTCTCAGGCACTTCAGTGTCCAGGGACAAAGAAGCCTTGGGGGGGATGATGGGGTATAGAAGGCTCAATCAAGATTAGATTTCCATCCTCAAATCTATAGTCACTGATATATTTGATATGTCAGCAACAGTATGGTAATATAGCTCAAATCATCCACTTGATAGCAATTTGGTTACAGGGCAGATGCTGATGGTGTCTTAGTGGTCTGAATCCCCAGCCTTCCTATAGCTTTCCTTTCCAGTAAGCAAAGGCTCTGTGAGAGTTTACACAATGCAGAAGTCAACTCTCATTCCTGGTTTTACTTTCTATGATTTTGGCTATATACAGTCAACCACAGTCAAAAGTTATTAGAAGAAAAAGTCTAACAATAACAAGTCTTAAATTATATGTCATTCTCAGTATTGTGATAAAAATCTCACATGATTCCACTCTGCTCATTCCATCCCACCTGGTGTATTAGAATCATCTTGTCTTCAGTGTATCCAACATATATATGTATATACATATATATGTATTCCACTTAATAGTCACATAGCAGGCATCTAAGGCTGCAGGATTGCTATTATATCATAGAACTTTTGCTCAAGTAAATCCTATTTCACTTAGTTATATCCCCAAAGTGAAAGAGTATTAATTTTGACTGTCCTGTTATGTCAAAGAGAAACTATAAAGTACTTTACATGAAAAGATAAATGTTGTTTACTTAATAAAGAAAAGAAATGTGTGTGTGAATGTTGCTGTTTCTAAGCCTTACAGTAAGAATAAGTCATGAAATTTTAGAGGAAAGGGTATACAATATAGGAAAATCATAATACATAAAAGAATTGTTTCTCTTTGAGGTCTCAAGCTTCTGCTGAGTGTCTTAGAACATCTTCTGAGGAGAACAGTGGGCTAGTCTACACAATTTGTTGATATAAAACATTTCATAACACAACTTAGATATAAGAGCCCCAGTTTGTGTTGGAGAAGGGACAGTGGCCACAGGAGCATGTGGCCCTTTGGTTTTCTTATCCACTATAGCGTGAGGAAGCTGCTAGTCTACAGGACACTGAAATGGCCTTCCCAGCTCAGATCAAGAGCTGAGCCCCTGTGGGTTTGAGACGCTGCTATTCAAGGCATAGCACAACTGGGCTGAACTATACTATCCTGGTTCCTCAGAAGTTAAAATGTATGGGATCAGGAAAAAATGGGGTTATGAAAGGACCTTCAAAAGCCATTCTTGCTGAAATATTCTGTAGAATTTGCGCAATCTACAATTAGATTAATTTTTGACATTCGCAGTAAATAAGAATAGAAATAAAGCTGGGATCCATTTGCCAGTTAACATAAATAAAAACTTTATTAAATGCATTAGTTTAATTGTGTGGTTGATTATGCCATGAACATGTGTTTGCATGTCATAATATAAAACAGCAAGTCTCCTAAAATTTCCATTGCTGCATATGTCTATGGCAAACTCTCTCTTGCTTCACAGACTTTAACTGCAATTTTCCAGGATAGTTTCTCATGCTATAGTGAATATCCCCTTTCCCAAATGGGACTTTTTTTTTTGCTAGTTCACCATTAGGTTTCAACTGAAAGATGCAGACAGGAGCCAAAGAACAGATAGGCTTTCTACAGCTCATAGCACTCACAGGTAGCACGCAGACAATGACCAGTGTTATGTTGCCTTATGTGTCTAGATTCTCTTATCAGTCATTCAATGATACTCTTCTACAATCAGTGCTTTCCTTAATGGCGCTATGTCCATTGTGCTGCCTCAATAGAGCTGCCCATCCATCACCTGTGAGGAAAGGTATCATTTGGCATACAATGATATAGAATATAAAGCATTGAAATAGCATTCAACCATTCATGTGTAATTTAAGCAAAAATAAATACATTCGCTTCCCTAAAGGAAGCACTACATAGGATCTTTGAGCATAAATTGTCTCACAACAAATCTTATTTTCTTGAAAAATATCATTTCACCAAAAGAAATCTGCATACAAAAGGATCCACTTTTATGCCAGCTACTATCTTGTTACATACCACAGACTCCAGTGGTTTTCATTCACTAAACGATTAAAATACAATTAATTCAAGGAAACTATTAGGGCATTTACAAAACACAGACTAAGACAAGTGGAAGCTGTTTGTGTTTTCTTTCTTTCTAAATTAAACACATGACAGTGCTTTCCTTTCTCATGCTCTCCTTCCCTATCTTTCAGAACCTCCTTTTTGGTTTTTAGATAATTTGGGAATAAAAGCACATTTTAGTAATGTGGACACTACCATTAATTCTCAGCATTTTCAGACAGCAGATGCTCAGGAACAGGATGGCTGGGAACGCTGCTTTTTGCTGTATTCAACTTTACTGAAAATACTGAAATTATTACCCTTTTAAGCAATCAAAGGAAAGATCAAGACAATCATTTGAAATGCGTAAAAGCGATAAGGAAATTTAAAAGATATAAAATACACACAGACACAATCTGTTAACATGTGAAATAGCTCCCCCTTAAACAGACATAATATTGAATGGAGTGATGCAATGCTAAGTAGTGTGTCTTGGCAAGCAGCAGGCAGAAGACACTGACAATGAAGCCACCGGGCAGAAAATGTCAGGTGACGTGCTACAGTGGTGCATCTGGCACATTTAAAGCATGTGTTTAAAGTGGAAGAATGCTTTGATCATCCACTGAAATGTCAGTTCTGTACAGTTCCTTCCAACCTCTAAAAAGATAGGCATTCAGGCCTACCCTCTTCTTTGTAAAATAGAAACAATAATTGCAATTTTGCCTTTTTGGAAATAAAATATTAGCATCCTAGGATGCTATTACAAAAAAAAAAAAAACCTTCTTTGAGTATAAAAGTACAGCTTCCAAAAGAGTAATGGTCTAGTTCTTTTATCAGTCATACATGATCCTAACTACTAAATGCTGAAAAAAAATAGTAATTCATTCTTAAAACTCAGATTATTTTCTGTCATGGAAATAACTTTGACAGAATAAAAGACACATATTTGCATACACGTGAAAAAAGGGGAGGAGGACAAAGGACTATGGCAAAGGATGTTAATATTTGAAAAGCAATGTAAACAATTCCATGCTGTGTGGACACCAACACTCTTCGGCTTGTCAAAGAGAAAGTAGGTCATAGGTCATTGTATAAATGTATTTAAAAATACCATTTCATTCTCTGTTTTCTTTAAGTTACATGTTAAAAGTGCACTGTCCATACTTGATGACAGCAAAGGAACTTAGGTGATTGGTGGCTGTCTCTAACACTGCTCCCCTTCTCACCGTTAGGAAAAGAGAGATGGGTAGGGCTCCACTCAGTAGCAAGCATGGGCCTAGGCAATGGCATACTATAGTGAACCTTCCAGTGGGGCAGCCTCTAATAATGCTTTCTGAAAAACAGGGAAAATACGCTGGGGTCACTGTAGGAAGAACAGCTCCCCAGCTGATCTCTAAACTTCACATCCTCTGAGTGTTTCCTTGTGTTTTTCTCTGCTTCTTTTTGTTATCTTTTCTTACCTTCTTCGAAGGAAGAGCTTTCTCTTTTTCATTTGGAGAATCTGGAGAGAGAGTAAGCCCTCAGTCTGACAGCAACCTTAGGGGAAAAAACAAAGAGTCATTTTGCCTGAAGCCTCTGGTACTATGTCAGCTCAGAAGAGAATTTAGATTATTACTTTTATCTACAATTGAAATCAAATATGAAAGAACAGTCGAAGAGCTGCAGTAGCAAGGACTGCAAGATAAGATTACAAAAATGAGTTTACATCATAAGAAAAATGATCTACATTTGGAGTGTTAGAAGTATGTTTGAGTAAAGCAAAGGCAAAGAAGGTGATGGAGACTCCATTAAAGGTGCTTTTAAAGACAGGGAATAAAGAACACCACATTTAGACTGCAACCGGTTTCAACTTAAGTGCTAGGAAGCAAGGGGCTAGACTAAATGGCTTCTGATATCTCTGCCTAAAATTTTGTTTTCAGGAACTGTCAATCAGTTTTCATAAAACATGAAATGTTCATATCTATAGTCCTCAAAGTTCACTTTAAATTTCACCTAAGTTGTCAAAACAGAGTGCCAAATATGTATAGAGAAGCTTCAAACCAAAAACGTTACAATATTAGTTTCAATACAAAAGTTCTTACATTGTAGCCCTTGTACATACCAGAGAAATAATGATGGGAATGTAGATTGTCATCAAAGTAGAAAGGTCAAACTTCCTAAGGATACCAAGTACCTTTAGACACAGGCCTAAGTGCAGTGGTGGTTGAATTTTCCTACTCTAGATTCTTTACAACACTTCAGGGGATATGTGTCAACAAAGCCCAACACTACAGCTCTCCATGATACCCTCCACTTACTAGCTAGGCATAATGACAATAAAACAAACAAAATACACTGTGGGATAATTAAAAGATATTGTATTGGAGTGAAAGTCATGATTATGGACTATAGGGTGTTCCATTCTTACCAGAAGTTGAGCTACTGACAAAACTATCATTTCTAGCTTTGCAACAAGGCTTGTACTTTTGTTTTGTTTTATTTTGTTTCTTTTCTCTAAAAATTAAGTCTGTGAGTTGGCAGGTTACATAGTGCAGTCTAGAATGTACTGGTAGATAAGAAAATATTTTAATAGTTGAAGGGTACACGCTAAGAAAGCATCTAGTTTATGCTAAGAAAACTAAAAAATGTTAGCGGAGCTTGATGGGAGCTGCCAAGAGAGAAGAAGGTAAGTGGACCCTGGTCAGAAAAGGCCACAGAGATGGCGTATTGGTGCCGGAAAAGTATGTCACACCAGGAAAGAGAATCTTGTCAGCAGTGAGGTGGGGCTAATTACACCAGTCAAGAGACATTTTGCCATCATAGGTATGAATAGATTCTCTGTTCTCCCTCTGATCCCCTTCAGAGGGATATGAGGAAGTAGATCATGTCATATCACCAGCATCAAATATAACATCTCCACAGAAAAATAGAAATGGGAACGTAGAGTTTAAAGTCTGTGCTTGAAGGGTCTAAAATGTTCATAGGCAAGACCAACAGTTATTGTAATTCAAAGTAACCAAAAATTCAAGAAACAAGGGTACCTGATGAGCACACAATCAAAGGCAAACAAAGCAGGCTTTCAACATACAAATGCAGTGCCAATGTGAGGCAACTACATCCACATAAAAACTGAGAGAGCCTGGGAAGAAATTCTAGACACAAATAAGAGACTTAAGCACAACTTCTTCGTTAGCTGCATTTTTTCAATAGACTCTGTTTGCTGGGGGTGAGCAGAGGCACAACTTCTTTACAAGAAGTCTTCTTGACTCAGCTTTAGCAGCAAAAAACTGTGTGGTTTCATTAAGAAACATCTTTCTGGCTGAATGAACTCTGGCTCTTTCAAAATATCCCACACTTAAATTGGGTCTTTAATAGATAGTCATTTATAATAGTAAAGCTTGTAGTCATATTAGTTAGGTTTTCTAGATATACAGAGATATATTTTAGATCGATAGGTATTTTTCAAACCTTTCAAAGATATACAGAATATGGCATTTGAAATGTTTTAAGAACTTAGACTTTTCTTGACAGTGAGATATGTCTGCTTCTAGCAGCACCAATTACTTAATAGAGGTTGATGGGCACTGAAGAAATTCATTATGGAATTTGCCTTCAATGTGACAAGGTTAGCCATTTTGACAAGAAACTACTCTTGCCTGGACTGCTTGATGATATCTGTGTGAACTGAACATGCAGGACCCACAGAAAAATGACTGCTGAAGTTGACTGAAGAAGGTGAGACCGTCCTTTCAGGTTCCTGCTTCATGAAAGAGTCTGCTAGACATTCTGCAGGACACAGAAGAAAGTGACTGACAAACTGCCAGTATGGGAGGAACTGTCTTTGAAATTTCCTACTTCTTAGAAAAGTCTGCCAGATACAATAGGCTTGTAGGCTGGAAATGGGTACCCCGATGTTACCAAAGAACTTTGGGTGACCGTCTGGGCAGTGAGATGTCTCTGTCAATTCTAGAGTTTTGGAAGTTGCTTATAATGCACTTCTTGTTTACTTAGGTAATATTGTATCTTTCTGGAGTTTTTGATGGAGTTGAAGAAAGATAGTTTTATTTATAAAAGATAGATAAGATATAAAAATTTAGACTCACAAAGATAGGATAGATGATAAAGTATTTTTCTTAATTTGCCAAATGTAAAAGAACTAAATATTGTAACTATAATTCTTGCTTGATAACTGTTTTGTTGTATGTAATATTGCTATGTTAAAGTTAAAACCTTCCCTTTTATGTAGACAGAAAAGGGGTGATGATTTGGGATTTCCCTCTGTATACTGTGAATATGTTTTATTACCATTGTTCAATAAAGAAACTTCTTTGGGCCTGTGGTGCCAGGCCTCCTTAGCCTTATTACCCAGGGAAAGGTGAATGTGCTACCCACCCATTCCACAGCCCCACGATTTCAGGACAACCAGATACACAGCCCCACAATGAAGTACAATCAGACGCAATAGGGAGTCAAGTCAAAGCAGGAACTCGGTTTATTATTTTGAGTATCAGCTTATATAGATTAAGTGACATCGTGTGATGTGGGGGTACCTCCAGCCAATGAGAGACAGCCAAGCCCTCCCTCTAGCTGGAGGGGCATCTGTCTAGATTTTGCTGTCTCATCCTTGGTAGCTTTAAGACTATCCTTCAAATCCAAGCCAGGCTATTCTCTGTCCTACAGGCTTCGAGGTACAGCCTCTGAGATAATTTTGGCCCAACACTATGGCAGCACAGAATACAGCAAGGCAGGAATTCCAATCAGAGATAGAGGAGAAAAGAAGGCAGAGTCAAGGAGATGCCATGTAGCCACCAAAGGAGAAAGACACCTGCCAGACCCTTACCAGTAAGCCACAGCCTCCTGACAATACACAGATTAAAAGAAATGGGTTAAGTAAAGTTGTAAAAGTTAGTTAATAAGAAACCTAAGCTAATAGTCCATGCAATCTTATAATTAATATGGTTTCTGTGCTATTATTCAGATCTGGGTGGTTGGGAAAAGAACGAGCAGTCTCTGCCTACAAACCCATAGTTGTAAAATGTTAAAATGTTCCCTTAATGAGATGTCTACATAAAGACAAATAGATCTATAGATGCTGGTACATGGTAAGTTGATAAATGGATACATGACAGATAGATGATAGAAAGAGATTAAATAGATTGGATAGAAATAAAGATTAGATAGACAGACAAATTGACAGGCAGATAGATCATACATGCATATATATATATATATATATATATATATATATATAGAGAGAGAGAGAGAGAGAGAGAGAGAGAGAGTGATAGATACAAAAAACAATAAATACTGAGACACGCAAATTGAGAAAAATCCATGTAAATGGATAGTCAAAATTTAGCTCAATGCTGTTGGGAATAGCTTATAAAACCAAGTGGGCCTGAAATGACAAGTTCAATGTCTTTAAAGATAAATCATCTATTCAGATAACCTTTTCCAGAAAAGTATCCATTTACAGTTCCTGTTTATCACAGAATAGTAAGTTTTAGTTCCTTGCCATTTAGTGCAATTATACAACCAGGCTAATTTAATTTCTTTCCCCCAGAATCCAAGGGTACTCTCCCTCCTTGGATATTATAAAACCTGCCATCTACAGTCCTATGCTTTTCACTCTGTTCATGAGCAACCCCATGGTGTGCTGTCATCATCCCTGATCTGAAACTCCAAGTGACTAGTGACTGCTGTCAATCTCCTCTGCTCATTGTTCTGTACTGTGTGTTCAGTCATTTCATCACCTCAGGGCAGAAAACTGACCTTCACTAACAGAAATAAGGAAGCAAGTGAAACACCAAGACTTCTATTTTTTGTTTTGCAGAAAAACTTTTTTAAAAACCTGGTGATCTTTATTTTTTTTACTGTGAAATGCTAGGAGAAAAGGAATTTTCCATAAACCTGATGAATAGAAATGTTATTGGCACATATTCCTTCAATAAATGTTGAGAAGCAGGAAGGTGATAGTGGAGGCTCAGCCCAAAGATATAGACTAGACTCAATGTTTGGGAGCTGTGCAGGTGTCCTACACAAGGATATACTAAAATCTGAATCTCCCAGGGGACAGTTTAGGATTCACCTAACAGATGGTGTTTTGTCCATTATGTCTGCACCTTCACTAACGGATTAAAGTTGAAACTTGGATAGATTGAGGGTGAATGTTTGCTTTCTTGCTCTCCCAGTGTTCTCCTCTCCTTCTCTCTTCTGGCATGGAGAATGCAGCATGAAGGCCCCCTCCAGTAGTCCAGTTCTTCACAGTCTCCAGAGCTGGCCCAGTCAGAAATATTCTGTTATACAACTATTCATATAAAACATAGATCTCATATTAAAGTAAATAAAACTAGTTTGAGTTTTAGCCCAATATGATTAACCAGGTGATTTGTGATGTCCTTCCATATGCTCTGAATATGTTTTATTACAATTGTTTAGTAAAGAAGCTGCTTTGGCCTATGGCAGGGCAGAATAGAGTTGGGCAGGAAAGCCAAACAGAGAAAAAGAAGCCAGAGTTGGGGGAGATGCCAGCAGCTACCAGAGAAGCAAGATGTACAGTAACAAGCCACAAACCTTGTGCTAAAATATAAACTAATAGAAATGGATTAATTTAGGTTATAAGAGCTATTTAATAATAATCCTGAGCTAATAGGCCAAACAGAATGTAATTAATATTAAGCCTATGAGTGGTTATTTTTAAACAGCTGTGGGAGCAGTTAGGAAGAGAAATGTCCAGTTGCAAACACAGTTTATAATACTTTCATAAAATTTTAATAGTTAAAAAACAAATTACAAGCAATAACTCAAGGAATTTTTCAAATTTCACTGGTGGAAATATGTGATATGCACATTACAACAAAGCAAGGAAATCTCTGTTATAGGTTTCAGATATTATCTGATGATGTTTTTGCTTTTTGATTTATGGTAGCTAATGATCTGTAAGGTTAATACATTTAAAAATGTTTTCCCTTCAATTCACAATGATAAAATTCAGACAGAGAAGTGGATAGTAAATTGCTCCTCAAGGGATTAAAATAGCTCAAGATAATTTGATCTAGATTTATAATAATCTAACTCCACAGTTCTAAGTAGACAATTAGCGTTGTGTATCAGAACCTTTAGCACAGGTGTAGCTGGACCCTTCAGTTCACAGTAGAACAAAGCACATTAATACTTGGGAAAGTTCAAAAGCAAGAACCATCACTTTTGACGTAGAATGGACTTGTCAAACAACAAAGTTCGGAAGTCAAGCCTGACAATTTAGGATATATGTTCGAAAGAGCCGGTCTCAGATAATATTTCTCAACTGCTACTTCCAAAACATTTTAGCCCTAAGAATTTCAAATTTTACATCATGATGGAGTCCAGGAATCGACAAGTTTTCCAAATACTTAGCTTTGTTGTGAAAGGATGAATCCAGCTGACATAGTATCATCATGGATGGATGCTAAATCTACAACATTCATCAGTCTAAGAACTTGGAATAGTACCTTTCTGAGGTGGTTTGAATGAAAATGGCCCCCCATAGGCACATTTATTTAAATACTTTGTCCTCAGTTGATGGAACTATTTGGGAATCATTAGGAGGTGCTGTATTATTAGACAAATTGTATCACTGGGGGGCAGGCTCTGTGGTTTCAAAAGACATAACTATTCCCATTTAGTTCTCTCTGCCTTGTGGTCATAGCCTCGCATTCCCCTTGTCAACTCAGATTTCTGCTCTAGCGCTGTGTCTACCAAATGCCATGCTCCTCACCATGATGTTGTGGACTCACCCTCTGAAACTGTCAGTGCCCTGTAGTGATGCAATGGTGTCTTGCTACAGCAACAGAAAAGTGAGTACGACTGAAAATGGTACCAGGAAGTGGGCTATTGCTTGACAGACCTGACCTGGTTTGGTGGTGTTGTTTGTTTCCTTATTTGTTTGTTTGTTTGTTGGAAGAATGTGGAAGACTTTTGAGAGTTTAGACTAGGAATGTAGTTGAATGCTATAAGCAGGAATTAATAGGCCATCTTTGTAGTAACATGTAAAACACTTATATTGCAAGAATGATATTAGTAACTAGGCTAGTGACCATTCTTATAAAAAAAGAGATTGCTTTTTTCTCTTAAGAATCTACCTGATGCTATGTTTAAAAATTTGGGGATTAATTTCTAAAGGATATTTCAAGACAGACTAATACTGACTCTATTGCTTGATTGTTTGTGATTACTCTTGAGCAGATAGATCCACAATGAAAAGGAGCAAGTATGATAATATTAAACACAAAATATACATTTTGAGGAGAAAAAGAACACCAGGGAATTCATGGTTGTAGCCATGACTTGTACTGGAAGAGATATAGAGAGGCCTTATGCAAACTGGAATAAAAGGAACGGTGTCATCAGGGCAAGACCACATCCAACTAAGCTACAAAAAAAGGAAAGATAATGCAACAATGAAAGCAACACCAATTAAAACATTCTATAAATGTAATGCAAGGAAGGGGCCAGGTTCATCCCAAGTGACACCAATTTGACAGCATCCAACACATGGTTCTGGATTTAGAGTCATGAAATATACAGGAGTAAAGGGATTGAGGGATCTTTCTCTGTGGTTAAAGAAAGGTTACAGAAGCCACGGATGTGGGAGGGGAATCTGCATATAGTCTAGGAAAAGCCGTAGTGTGAAGCTGTGAAGGTTTAGCCACGATTAAATTGGAGACGCCAAGATTTTGGAGATGCGAGAGACATGCTATATCTGCTAAAAAGAGCTGAAGGCAGGGAGTTGAACCAACTTAAGAAACAAAAGTGCAGAGCCACATGAACCTTTTGACATCACACAGAGTACTACAGAATTTGGAGATGGTTCTGTTAGTTTTCAGGCTTTCTTTTCTCCAGCGTTTCATCACTGTGCTTGCTTTTGAATGTTAATATATATTCTGTGCCACTGTATGCTATTTGAAGTATATAATTTAATTTTAGACTTTCCACGTGTACAGTTAAGAGATTGCCTAGTCCCAGAAGAGATTCTGAACTTTGAACTTTTAAAATTTCATTGAAACTGTAAAAAGACTATAGAGACTTAGGAAATTGTAGTAAGTTCATTTTGCACTGTGATGTGGCTACAAACCTGTGGGGACCTGGAAGTTACATACACTTAATTCCAATCTGTTGTATGTTTTTAGAACAGAAACCAGACTAAACTGCCAGTTGATAATGGTGTCATTGAATCATCACTGAACTTAAATACAGTGAATGGCCTGTGGTGTCAGAAATACAATATAAAGAAAGAAATTTGCTCATTTTTTGAGTGTCTCAATGAAATCTACTAGATGATCAGTATACTCAGGTGACAAACCTGAAACACTATTGTGAAATGATAACAAAATTTGCAAGATCACTGAATTGGAAATCAGCATCAGGAGTTCTGAATCTTGATCCAAGCCAATTCTTAATGATGAACACTGGACCCACACAATAATGATGGAATCAAGTCAGATGGAGAAAGAGTTGTGTAAAACATCTGACAATTTTCTTCTAGATCCATAGCTGTTTGGCGACTGTGCAGGTATCATAAGTTGCTGAGCTATATTGAGCAGTGCCAACCCCATCTTCATCATTATGGATGAGAAGGTAACATGATGTCGGATTTCCCTATGTATGTTACGAATATGTTTTATTACCATTGCTTAATAAAGAAGCTGCTTTGACCTATGGCAGGGCAAAATAGAGCTGGGCAGGAAAACTAAACAGAATGCAGGGAGAAAGAAGGCAGAGTCGGGGAGATGCTATGTAGTTGCCAAAAGAGAAAGATGCCAGAACCTTACCAGTAGGCCACAGCTTCGTGGTGATACATAGACCAATAGAAATGGGCTAATATAAGATGTAAGAGCTAGGTAGGAATATGCCTAAGCTATTGACCAAACAGCTTTGTAATTATATAGATTTTGTGTGATTATTCAGGTCTGGGCAGCTGGGAAACCAATGTGCAGTCTCCATTTTCATTATGGCACCCAAGTGTTCAGCAACATACATTCACATAAAGCCTAAGAAAGCTTAAGTAAGGGGGGGTTCTAGACCCACAAAAAAATGGCAATTGGAGCTTCTTGGTAGCAGCAATTTTTCAGATAGGCTCTGTTTACTGGCTACAAGCAGAGGCACAGCTTCATTAAGATCCAATTTCCTGGTTCACGCTGGCAGCATGAAAGGGTCTGACTCTTTCTGGAGGTCCTGTTACACAGCACCTAAATGGGACTTGTGAGCAGAGTGCTACAAATTGCTGAGTGGTAACACAGACCCACTTCATCTCTGGAGCTGGGGTGGTGAGCATGGTTCACAGACCTGGCAGTGAACACGCCTCTGCCGTGTTAAACAGGGCAGAGTCAACAGGCAAAGCTGCAGCATTAGTCCCAGCCATGTTGCTTAGCATTTTAAGAAGGGCTCCAGGTCAGAAAAATATTACAGATACATAATAAAGACAGATTCAGACAAAAGAAAAAGACCTCTAAATGGGCCCCAGTGTTAGATGAATGAACATGAACTTAAGAGAGGGAGAAGAAAGAGTGCAGACAGTCATAGATTAAAGCAGTAAAGATAAGACAATAAATATTAAAAAGTGATAGAGCCACATGAAGATGGAAAATATACAAAGAGTCTGGATTATGTATATTATTGTGTTTTCTTTGAATTTTTTGAATGTGACTGGGCTAACTACAGAGAGAGATTTCATTGTATAGATTGTTAAGCTATACCAACATATATATTTTAAAGGTTTCTTGACTTCAAAATTTGAGTCTAAGGATATGTTACTTTGGAAAAGAAGTTCTGCTTTGCTTCCACGGAGGATGAGAACTTGAGGATCCCTTCCAGGCTAATGTGGTTTGATGGAACAAGACCTGCTGAAAAGTCTCCATGAACCCTAAAAATGCTTCACCCAACAAACAACAGGAAGCATTATGGAGAAAGGGCAGATATTGGAGCAGGGAATAAGATATCTACATTAAGGGAGTCTTTTTAGGATTGGCAAGAGACTTGGCCCTAGAGGGTATCCCAGGTGTCCACAGGGATGTCCCCAGCTAGGTACTTGGGCAGCAGAGGAGAGGGTGCCTGAACTAGCCTTGTCCCATAATCACATTGATGAATATCTTGATTATCATCATAGAAATTTCGTCCGATGGATAGAGATAGAGACAGAGACCCACATCCACATCATCAGAGCAATGGACTGAGCTCCCTCCCAAGGTCCAGTTGAAGAGCAGAAGGAGGGAGAAGATGAGCAAGGAAGTCAGGACCGTGAGGGGCTGTTCCACCCACTGAGACAGTGTTCCTGATCTAATGGGAGCTCACCAAAGCCAGCTGGACTGGGACTGAATGAGCATGTGATCAAACCGGACTCTGAATGTGGCTGCCAATGGGGGAAGACTGAGAAGCCATAGATAATGGCACTGGGACCTATCTCTTCTGCATGTATTGGCTTTTTGGGACCCCAGTCTATTTGGATGCACACCTTCCTAGGCCGGGATGGAGTGGGGAGGGCCTTGGACTTCCCACAGGGCAGGGTACCCTGCCCTCTCTTAAGGTTGCAGGGTGAGGGAGGAGGGGTAGTGGAGAAGTGGGAGGAGACTGGGAGAAGAGGAGGAAGTATAAATTTTTGAATAAAAAAAAGAATTGAAAAAAAAATGTGCAACTATGTTCATAGCAGCATTGTTTGTAATAGCCAGAACCTGGAAACAACCTAGGTGCCCCTCAATGGAAGAATGGATCAAGAAAATGTGGATTATATACTCAGAATACTACTCAGCGGCAAAAAACAAGGACATCTTGAATTTTGCATGCAAATGGATGGAAATAGAAAACGCTATCCTGAGTGAGGTAACCCAAACCCAGAGAGATGATTATGGTATGTACTCACTCATTAGTGGACCCTCGCTATAAAATAAAGGACACTAAGCTTATAGCTCACAAGCCCAGAGAAGCCAAATAGCAAGGTGAACCCAAAGAAAGCATATACAGATCCTGCTGGAAGTTGGAAGCAAACAAGATCATCAAGCAAAAGTTGGAAGCCAGGGGGCGGGGATAGAGGTGGGAGGTAGGGGAGCAGGGGAAGGGGAGAGGGGGAAGGAGAAGGGAGAAGGACCGGGGAGAGCTTGGGGG
>PVIU01011650.1:0-63676 GCA_004026605.1 Ondatra zibethicus
TCTCCTCTGCTGCCTGAATACCTAGCTGGGGACATGCCCATGGACACCTGGGATCCCCAGGGCCAAGTATCTTGCCAACCCTAAAATGATTCTCTTAATGTAGATATCTTATTCCCTTCTCCAATGTCCACCTTTCTTCCATCTTCACCCTCCCACTCCCCCAAGCTCTCCCCAGTCCTTCTCCCTTCTCCTTCCCCCTTAGGACTGGCAAGATACTTGGCCCTAGAGGGGATCCCAGGTGTCCACGGGGATGTCCCCAGCTAGGTACTTTGGCAGCAGAGGAGAGGGTGCCTGAACTGGCCTTGTCCCACAGTCACATTGATGAATATCTTGATCATCACCATAGAAATTTCGTCCAATGGATGGAGATAGAGACAGAGACCCACGTTCACATCAGAGCAATGGACTGAGCTCCCAAGGTCCAGTTGAAGAGCAGAATGGAGAAGATGAGCAAGGAAGTCAGGACCGTGAGGGGCTAGTCCACCAACAGAGACAGTGTGCCTGATCTATTGGTAGCTCACCAAATCCAGCTGGACTGGGAATGAATGAGCATGTGATCAAACCGCAGTCTCTGAATGTGGCTGCCAATGGGGGCTTACTGAGAAGCTAATGATAATGGCACTGGACTTATCTCTTCTGCATGCATTGGCTTTTTGGGAACCTAGTCTATGTGGATGCACACCTTCCTAGGCCGAGATGGAGGGGGGAGGGCCTTGTGCTTCCCACAGGGCATGGTACCTTGCCCCCTCTTAAGGAAGCAGGGGGAGGGAGGAGGGGTAGTGGCCAGCCGGAGGGGACTGGGAGAAGTGGTGGAAGTGTACATTTTTGAATGAAAAATAAAAGAATTTGAAGAAAAAAAAAGAATTAGTTTAGAAATTGAGGCCAGGCAATTGAGAATCTTTTTTTTTTTTTTTTTTTTTTTTTTTTTTTTTTTTTTTTTTTTTTTTTTTTTTTTTTTTTTTTTTTTTTTTTTTTTTTTTTTTTTTTAAAGTTGGGCTTTCTTGTATCTTGTTTTCCAAGGATTTAAAACACAGATTGGTATGTAGAAAGGTATTACTACAAAAATATTTTTCAGTTAAATCTTTTGTTTTTCATATGTATTGACTTCTGATTTTACAAAAATGAGTAAAATTTCACAGCCAAAAACAAGTCCAGTTTCCATGAGACCAATGACATCAGCAATATTCTATTTCATAATTATAGGTCCTATTTCATTTTTTTAAAAGATTCGAGTTTTATGAGAAAAGTAGAAATCATTTATGCTAAAATATTTATTACATGTTCTGTTTTTACATCCCTATCTTTTATAAATTAAAACACACAGAGACATTCCACCTTCATTATTTTCCTGGTAGTTTATTTGTCTAAATTGTACTTCTGTCATAGGTCTCTACCAACTACATCCTAACCTATTTTCTTCCATTGTAATACATCCTGAAGTCCAATGAACATTCCCTATAGAAGAAACTTGCCTTGGACTATGAGGGACTATGAGCTGGAAACGATCATCCTTAGAGAAATTCAAGTGTCTGTGAAGGAACCAAGAGCCACATCAGTTAAAAACAGAGAATGGCAAAATGTTTGTCCAAGGAAAAAGATTAAGAAATGCTAACGTATTGTAACTATGTAGGAAGGCCTGGAAATGAGACATAAGAGAATTGTTGAACAAACTGTTGGGAGGGGTTTAATATAAGAGCTAACAGCATACGAACAGCGCCGATGACTATGAGAGTATTAATAGAAAGTAGTAGTAAAAGTAGAAAAAAAAACCAAAGGATAATTAAAGGACTTTGGCGAATGATTGCCTGTGAGAGAAAAAGAGCTGTAAGAAAGGTCAAAACAGTCATTTGGAAGCTCTGAAGTTTTGGGATATAGCTCAGTTAGTAGAATGTTTGGCTAGTAAAAACAAAGACTGGTTTTTATCCCCATCACGGTACAGACCAGAGGTGGCGGCATAGGATTCACATCACGACATTCCAGGCTAGAGCAGTGGAAAAAAGAGATCTGAGTCTGGGTAAGGAAACGAGAATTTAGCTCAGTGGTAGAGCACTAGACCAACAAATGCAAGGCCCTGGGTTCAGTTCCCAGTTATAAACAACAGGGTTCTATCCAGGCAAGCAATGGATTATTACATTTGTAACATTCCCAGAATGCTGACACATGCCTTTATTGTTAGAGGCAGGAGGATCTCTGTAAGTTCCACACCATGAAATAAGAAGCCCTGCCTCTTCCCTTGAAACAAACATGAAACAACATATAAAATAATTCTAGCTCATTTTCCACAATCTGTTTAGTTTAAGTCCATCTTGGTCTGTAAGACACTCCATGTCCGAAAACAAATTAATCAAAATAACAAAATATATTCAGGAAATTATTTTTCAAGGTCTGTAAGGCTTATGTCACAACAATGGCAATTTTTCTAATCCTTGTTATATTGTCTTATAGACTATTAAAACAAAAACTAATTAAATTCTTCATTACATAAAAAATATTAGAAAGAGAGATGATTAGAATAGTAAAAATTTGAGGAAAGTGATGAATGGCATAAAACATTATATGGAATTATTAAAATTTTAAGAATACTTGGAGAAACTAAATCTAAACCTGGAAGTCTTGTCTTTAAAATAAATAGCAATTATCATCCAGTTTTTAGCTATAAATTACATTAGTTATCACTGAGTAAATAATTTGAAAGTTTTCTAAGTTCATACCTATATAATAACATTTCAGAAGTTTCCATAGTAAGAATATGCACGCAGAGAAAAATATGTAGGCAAATGTGTTTTATGCCAAATTATCCCAAATTAGTATACATAGTTATTGGCACCCAGTTCAAAAAAAAAATGTTAGAAGACACCACGGCATCTTTTAAAATAATACTTCAGCATCTTTTTCTTTTTGTTTTGTTTTTTGAGACAGGGTTTCTCTGTATAATAGCTCTAGCTGTCCTTGTAGATCTGGTAGACCAGACTGGTGTCGAACACACAAAGTTCCTCGTGGCTCTGCCTCCCAACTGTTGGGATTAAAGATGTGCGCCACCACCACCTGTCTATACTTCAGCATCTTTTAATTAATGCTGTCACATTTCTTTCCTTTCTATAACATGTATTTCATGTATATGAGTATTTTTCCTGAATGTAAATCTGTGCATCACATGTGTGACCAGGGAGGCCGGAAGAGGTTTCTGGATCCATTTAATCTGGAGTTACAGATGACTGTTATTCACCATGTGGTGCTGGAATCAAACCTGTGTCTTTGGAAGAGCAAAGTGCTCTTAACCACTAACTCATCTCTCTAGCTTAGGTCGTCACATTTCTACAAGTACCAAAACAGTGTCTGATATCAAGATTTGCTTTCCTTTATTTTCTTTACAAAATGGAGCCATTTGCTCTGCTTCTTATTTACCATGCTAAACATGAACCTCCTGACAATTTCTTGATGTCCTTTGTAATTCCAATAAAATTTAAAGCTAAAATAGTGAAATGTAAAAACTAGAGGTGGTGAACGTTAACGAGTAGAATCAATCAAGAAAATCATAAACAGTTGTGTGTAGACACATGTAGCCTTTTGTTGTGTTTCTAAAGTAAGGTCTAGGGTGGTATGGGTAGACTTTAGTTCTACATCTCTGACCTAGAACTACATTAGCTGTAATTACTCTCCTCAAGTGCCTTGTCAGAGTGGGTCACGCAGCACATTCTGAGTATACTGTAATTTGTAAGGGAAAAACTGGAGGATATTCCCGTTCTTTCCATTCCTAAGGGTTGTGTTTGATTCATGGGTATGGTTCATGTACAGGGCTGGATCAGTTCCACAGAGCTTCAGCTAAATCTTTTCTGCATTCTTTGAGTTGTGGCTAAGTACATGGAAGACTGGAAGAACCAATGGACTTGTGTTTTACAGATCTGGCCAGATTCCTCACCTTAGCCTTCTGACACTAGCTATAGATGTATGCTTAGCACAATTACAAAGAATAACAACTTCTGTCCATGTTAAGCCCCATCAGAGTAGGCATTTTAGAATTTGAGTAATAGATGTTTATTCTTGTTTTCTTTACTGTGACCTAATTTCATGACCCACTGACTGCGTTTACTTATTGACTCCTCTCCCTGTTCTTAGGGTAGAACTGATGCAGAAGCCATAGCAATACATAAAGTTAAAAAATGCTTCTTGATTTTTGAAGGTTATTTCACCATATAAGACCGGGGGAGTTCAAAATACTGAAAAGTCCATTTAGGATCAGGGAGAAGTCTCAGCAGGTAAAATTATTAACTATGCAAACCTAATAATCTGAGTCTCATCCATAGAACTCATATATAAATGAAAGGAAATAATTTATTCTACAAACTTGTCCTTTGACCTCACACACAATCCATGGAAAGCAGATACCAGCACATATATCATGTACACACACTAATACACACAATAATATTGACTAAAATAAAATTTAAATATTATTTTCATTATCCTTAAATTACCAAACATACTGTCTGTGATTCTAGTCCTATTCATCATCCTAATAAAGGCATGGAATACTGGGAATGCTTCCTGGGCTGCCACTGCCAGCAATTATAACCTGGAAAAAGCCAAAGTCAAAGTTTTCAGTCTGGCTTATAGCAAATGCGTGTTGTGTCTTACCATCAGAAAATCAAAACATCAGAAATAAAGCTATGATAAGTCTAGAAACATCTGATAGTTGATTTTTACAATTATTTGAGGTCAATTCCTCATAGTAAGTCTCTATTCTTCATCTTTTCTAATTTTGTATCTTGGATTATTCAATACACCATTGTGGGGACAATTAATTATCTCAAGTCCCCTTCAAATTCTATGTTATAACAACATCATCAGAATAAACTTAAGTCAATTACAGTATAACAGATAACTTATTTTCAAATTATAAAATACTTAGGAGTTTAACAAAGAAAATCATACAAAGCAC
Source organism: Ondatra zibethicus (assembly GCA_004026605.1). Lineage (NCBI taxonomy): Eukaryota > Metazoa > Chordata > Mammalia > Rodentia > Cricetidae > Ondatra > Ondatra zibethicus. The sequence continues at coordinate 4,940 of PVIU01011650.1, forward strand.
AATTAATTAAAAATTTAAGAAAAGAAAACTTGTGAACATTTAATTACTGTAAATATAAGATACTGACACAAATATAAAGATATTTTTATTTTTTCTGATAAGTGATAACACCTTTAATATGTAAAAGACATTTATAAATAAATATAAAACTTGAATACTATTTGACAAAATGATCAGACATAAAAGTTGTCTTTAAAATGTAAATTTCCTTTGTTAAACTCATAGGTAATATTTCAGGTTAACTTTTTTGCCAGTATTATGAAAAATTTCTACTAGGGGCCACGTAATATACTGTAATAGTTTTATAGGGAAAACATTTTGACTATCTACCTTAACAGGACATATAAGAAATGGACTCAGTCAATTAATGTGTATTAGAGATGTACAGTGTATGTGTCATTTTGTGTGTGTGTGTGCATCCTTGTATTGGTGTGGGGCTAGCTATGAATTCTTAGAGGTCAGATGCGTGCATTTTGATACTTGGAGCTGGAGCTGCAGGTACTTATAAACCATAAGAAGTGGGTCCTAGATTTTTAACACTGGTACTTACAATTGAGCTACAAGCAATTTAAACTGCTGAGCCATCTCCCTAGCCTCAATTAACACAGTTTTAGCATATAATTTTCACTAAATATGGAGGCATATGTCAGCTGAATAAATTTATACAAACAGAGAATGTCCACATTCTGCTTTAAAGGATGAGGACTCAAGAAGGAAGCCCTATGCAGGGACCGTTCTTTCATCTTCCAACTACTATAGTCTCATTACTCTCCAAACACAACTCTGAAAAAAATTCATTTGATAGTTTTATGTCTCTTTGGGATAGTTTCAAATATTTCATACACAAAACAACGCAAAAAAAAATTACTGACAGAAAAGAGTGAAATCAAATCTTCATCATGGAAACTGGTATAGTTCTATATACCCCTGCTAAATCTTAGAAGAGATTAGTCATATTATTATTTTTGTCTACTGTTTTTCATTTTCTTCTATATTACAAAATATACAACTCTGATAAAGTGATGGTTTGAAAGAAAATGGCTCCCAAAGGAAGTGGTATTTTTAGGAGGTGTTGCCTTGTTGGAGCATTGTGATCTTGTTTGAGGAAGTGTGTCACTGTGGAAGTGGACTCTGAGGTCTTATATATATTCAAGATACTGCCTAGTATTTCAATTTACTTCCGGCTACCTACATATCAACATGTAATAGCTACCTTTCCAGTCCCATGTTTGTCTGTAAGCAGTCATGTCCCACCAAGATGACAATGGACTGAATCTCTGAACTGTAAGCGAGCAATCACAATTAAACATTTTTTTAAAGAGTTGCCATGGTTATGGTGTCTCTTCACAGCAATAAAAAGAATTTATGCTTTAGTTAAGGTTTCTATTGCTGCTATGAAACACCATGTACTAAAAACAAGTTGGGTAGTAAAGGGTTTACTTGGCTCTCACTTTATCATTGCTGCTCATCATTGAAGAGAGTCAGGGCAAGATCGCAAACAGGGCAGGATCCCAGAGGCAAGAGATGATGTAGAGGACCTGGAGGGGAGTTGATTACTGGATTGTTCCCCTGGCTTTCTCACTCTGCTTTCTTATAGAATCCAGGACCACCAGCCTAGGAATGGCACCACCCACCATTGGCTGAATCTTCCCCCACTGACCTAATAAAGAAAATGCCTTACAGCTGAGTCTCATGGAGGTATTTCCTCAACTGAGGATCCTTCCTCTCTGATGACTCTAGTTTGTGTCAAGTTGACACACAAAACCAGTGAGTACAGCTGACTCTTTGTCAACATGACATGCAAATGTATCATTATCAAACCACAAACCTTCTCTTCTTTTTTCATCCCCAAGGTCTCACATTAAAATTAAAAAAAAAAGAAAGTTCCATAGTCTTTACAAAATCAAACACATTAAAATTCCAGTATCTTTAAAATATCCAATCTCTCTAAAAAATCCAAAATCTCTTTTAAAAGTTCAAGTCTTTTGCTGTGAGGTCCTTTAAAAATCAAAATGAAATACCTTCTTCAAGAGGGAAGAAACAGGGTACCATCTGTGGAATCTGAGAAATGTGGGCCCATTTCCACCTTGTCTGAAGGTCGGAGAGTTTGGAGGTTACTCAAATGATCTATAAGTATACTTGCATGACCCAACTCAGGATGTGAATGCTTGATTCTTTTAACATTAAAATAGCTTATTCTTGTAAGTGCATGCCATCCTGATGAGTGGTCAGGGATATACAAATGTATTCTGTGCCTTCTTTTGTTAACTATGTGGTCACCTGGGTAAGGGTGGTCTTCAGAATACATGATCTAGAGCAACTTCACTCCCTAGAAAAGAATGCTAATGATTTGGGTCTCAGAGTGATAAAGTGATTGACTGTGTGAATTTTCCTTTGTATCATGTTAATAAAGACTTTTATCTCCCCCCCATTTACATTGGGTATTAAAGCTGTGGAAAATAAACACAGACAATTTCAGAATTTCAGTCACTGGAATAACTTCCCGATACTTTCTATCTACTCTGTCCTGTTATTTTTTATGCGTCTTCATATTTTTTACTATATTTCTAAAATTCCCATCCCCCTACCCTGGTAAGAAGTATTTTTGTTGAGGCTGGTCCTCGACAACCATCACAATCTGAACCAAGCAAAACCAACTCCAACAGTATGTATAACTTAATGTCCAATTATCTGGGATTCATTCATGACTCTAGCAAAGAAATATGGTCACATCTCTGGCTCCGTCCTCTATAGTACACACATCTCGTCTCCTAGGCTCTGACTGGCTCCACTCTACTGATGCTTGTATTCTTGGTGGTCATCCTGTGATCCTGGCACCTCCAAAATTATGATCTTCTACTGTAATTGTGCTGCACTTTCACCAATAGCCTGTCATAGATTTCTTCATAGTGCCAAGCCTAAATACCTTTGCATGATCCCCTTCAGTTCTGGGCCTTCAGCTGCCACTGAGGCTGCACCTTCAGCAATGGCCTCTCCTGACCTCTCACAGTGACAAGTCTCAGCTGCTCTTCATGACCCCTTCATGCTTTTAAAACCAGTAACACCTGGTGACTCTCACCTATTACCAAGTCCCACTGGCAGCATGAGGTACACTCTGCACGCTTGGCCACCTCTGGAACGTAGTTTCTCTATGCTCTCAGAAAACACTTTCCAGATTTCACTTTCATGATGCTGGTCTCTTCTTCATCACTTCTAACTTCTCAGCTCCAGCTGACCCATATCAAGTATCCCAGCAAAGCAAATTTTTCCTTTAGTCATTCTGATGTCTTGTTAATCATGGATGATTCTTCAGCCCCAGCTAACTAGAACCACAGGATCTTAGTTCAAAATAACGAATGGCCTAATAGAGTCTTTAAACTTCCCTGTGAAACTTCACAAGCCAGGCCTCCATCCTCTGCACTACTCTCAATGGTCTTATCTTCAAATTTCCCAAAGAACATACTACTGAGCTCAATGGTATTTCTAGCCTAAAGTTCCAAAGTCTTTACATAATCTTTGCCAAAATATGGACAGTTCTGTCACAGTGATACTCCAATCCTGGTACAAACTTCTGTCTTAGGGTTTCTTCTGATGTGAAGAGACACCACGACCATGCAACTCTTAAAGAAAATATTTATTTTCTTTAAAATTGTGATGGCTCACTCACAGTTCAGAGATTCTTTGCATTATCATGCATTTGATTGCATTGTATCTTACAGGTTATGGTTATAGCACCAACATTCTGATGGTAAATTTACAGTGCTACTCTCTTATGTTGGAAGCACTCATAAAGTTATAACTTGGCATCTTTATAATTATGTGTCTACGTCAGTTTCAAGTGTCTCACAAATGATGACGTTTGTAATGTGCTGAGAAAATGAGCATATTTACTAAATGGTGGTTGCTTTTGGACAATGTTTGCTGAAGAAACAGTTTTGTAATGTGAATGTTTTAGTTAAGATTTTAGATGAGCAAATGCATTATGTGTATCTTGGAGAAGTGTCTATGCCTTCCTGAAAACTTAATTTGAAAAAGCCTTTGTTGATTTGAAGTACTAGGGTAAATCTCCATAAATTTTTAGCAGCCCTCTCTCACTGGTGGCTAATTAGGCAATTTTTCTATGAGAGGTAGAAATTACACTCTAAAAGACATAAACAATTTCTACAATCAAATAGTCTAGAAGTTTAAATATTAAGGCAGAAAGCAGTATATTTCATCAGAAAATTATACTTATTCATAGGAGTTCCAAGTAGGTATTATTTCAATAAGACATAACTTTCACAATTGACAATGGGACTTCTTTAGAAATAGAAATGATCAATGAAAATGTTTTATAATGAAAACCAAAATGTGAATTCAAAATAATTTCCTAAGTACAACAAATGAAACTAATTTGAAAAAAAAAATCAGTCAGCAATGCAGTCAGCATTTGTATACTTTCTTGCAGTCATTGGAATACCCATTACTTTCATTTTATATTTATATAGAAATACTTTGTGCAAAGAACACGACAAAACAATTTGTTATTAAAACACTAGTTACAATGCATATTATCAAGTTGATAATCTTCTGATAAAAACATTTTTTATTTATGTAGTATCCCTTTAATCTCACTGTTCCCACAAAACATTTTGGCAAAGATTCAAGGAAAGACTGACTTGAATTTAGAAGTATATAAAATTATGGTTAACAGGCAAAGTAGGATGGAGAAGCAAACACATTGTTTGAAATTACAAACATTTTTTAACAAAGGATATAGGTGCCTCTTTTATGAGTAAATGGATTGAAATATTTACGTCACGTATATTAATACAGGAGCTGCATTTAAACATAATGTTTAGTCTGGTTATCCTTTACTTTACATCTAATATCTTCTTGTGATTGAGTACATACAATGTTTGGCTTTCTGAGTCTGGGTAACCTCACTCAGGATGGTCTTTTCTTGTTCACTTGCTTTAAATTTCGTGATGTCATTTTTTAACCACTGAGTAATTCACCATTGTATAAATGTACCACATTTGTTTTATCCATTCTTTGGTTGAGGGACATCTAGGTTCAATACTCCATTTTTAATTGGGTTATATAGAATTTTAATGTCTAATTTCTTGAGTTCTTTATATATTTTGGCGATTAGTTTTTTTTTTTTTGTCTGATTGCGATTGGTGAAGATTTTTTCCCATTCAGTAGACTGCCTTTTTCTCTTATTAACTGTGTCCTTTGCTTTACAGAAGCTTCTCAGTTTTAGGAAGTCCCATTTATTTATTGTTGCTCTTAGTGGCTGTGCTACTGGGGTTATATTTAGGAAGTGGTCACCTGCTCATTGAAGGCTACTTCCCACTTTCTCTTGTATCAGGTTCTGTGGTCAGGTTTATATTGAGGTCTTTAATCCATTTGGACTTGAGTTTTGTGCATGGCGATAGATATGGAGCTATTTTTATCCTTCTACATGTTGACAACCAGTTATGCCAGCACCATTTGTTGAAGATGCTTTCTTTTTTCCATTGTATCTTTTTAGCTTCTTTTCAAAAATCAGGTGTTCATAGGTGTATGGATTAATATCCAGGTCTTCGATTCAATTCCATTGGTCAATGTCTCTGTTTTTATGCCAATACCAAGCTGTTTTCATTACTGTAGCTCTGTAATAAAGCTTGATATGTCAGGGATGGTAATGGCTCTGGAAGTTCCTTATTGTATAGGATTGTTTTGGCTATCCTGGGTTTTTTGTTTTTCCGTATGAAGTTGATTATTGGTCTTTCAAGTTCTGTGAAGAATTTTGTTGGGATTTTGATGGGGATTGCATTGAATCTAGAGATTGACTTCGGTGAGATTGCCATTTTTACTATGTTGATCCTTCCTATCCAAGAGCACGGGAGAACTTTCCATTTTCTGGTTTCTCCTTCAATTTATTTCTTCAAAGACTTAAAATTCTTGTCAAATAAGTCCTTCACTTCCTTGGTTAGTGTTACCCCAATAATATTTTATGTTATTTGTGTCTATTGTGAAAGGTGATGTTTCTCTGATTTTTCTCTCAGCTTCTTTATCTTTTGTGTATAGGTGGGCTACTGAATTTTTTGAGTTGATCTTGTATTCTGCCACATCAGTAAAGGTATTTGTCAGCTGTAGGAGTTCCCTGGTAGAGTTTTTGGGGTCACTTAAGTACACTATCATATCATATGCGAATAACAAAATTTTGACTTCTTCATTTCCAATTTGAATCCTCTTGATAGCCTTTTGTTGTCTTATTGCTATTGCTAAAACTTCAAGAACTATGTTGAAGAGATATGGAGAGAGTGAACAGAGTTGTCTTGTTCTTGATTTTAGTGCAATTGCTTTGAGTTTATATCCAATTAATTTGATGTTAGCTGTCAGCTTGCTTTATATTACTTTTGTTATATTTAGATATGATTCTCGTATCCCTAATATCTCTAAGAACTTTATCATGAAGGGGTGTTGAATTTTGTCAAATGCTGTTTCAGCATCAAATGAAATGATCATATCATTTTTTTCAGTTTAATTATAAGATGGATTACATTGACAGATTTTTGTATGTTGAAGCAGCCCTGCATCTCTGGAATGAAGCCTACTTGATCATTGTGGAGGATTTTTTGATGTGTTCTTGGATTTGGTTTGCCAGTATTTTATTAAGAATTTTTTGCATCGATGTTCATGAGTGAGATTGATCTGTAATTCTCTTTCTTAGTTAGTCTTTGTGTGTTTTTGGTAGCAGGGTAACTGTAGCCTCATAAACAGAGTTTGGCAATGTCCCTTCTGTTTCTATTATGGAGAACACTTTGAGGAGTATAAGTATTAGCTCTTCTTGAAAGTTCAGGTAGAATTCTGCACTGAAACCATCTGGATCCGGCCCTTTTTTGGTTGGGAGGTTTTTGATGACAGCTTCTATTTCCTTGCAGCTTATAGGTCTATTTAATTTGATCACCTGGTCTTGATTTAATTTGGTATATGGCTCTATCCAGAAAATTGTCCATTTCTTTTACATTTTCCAATTTATGGAGTACAAGTTTTTGTAGTAAGACCTAATGATTCTCTGAATTTCCTCAGTGTCTGTTATGTCCCCTTTTTCATTTATGATTTTGTTAATTTGATGTTTTCTCTCTGCCTTTTGATTATTTTGGATAAAAATTTGTCAGTCTTTTCATTTTCTCAAAGAACCAGCTGTTTGTTTCATTGATTTTTTGTATGTGTTCTTTGATTTTATTTTGTTGATTTCAGTGACCAATTTGATTATTTCCTGTCTTCTACTCCTCCTGGGTGAGTCTGCTTCTTTTAGTTCTTGAGCTTTCAGGGGTGCTGTTAAGTCATGAATGTGAGCTTTTTCCATTCTTTTTATGTGGGCACTTAGTGCTATGAACTTTCCTCTTAGCACTGCTATCATAGTGTTCCATAGGTTTGGATATGTTGTGCCTTTATTTTCATTGAATTCAATAAAGACTTTAATTTCTTTCTTTATTTTTTCCTTGACCCAGGGATGGTTCAGTAGTTGACTATTCAATTTCCATGAGTTTGTTGGCTTTCTGAGAGTAGTATTGTTGTTAAATTCTAACTTTAATCCCAGGTGATCCAATAAGACACAAGAGGTTACTACAATTTTTTTTGTGGATGTTTTTTTTGTTACCGAGTATGTGATCAATTTTAGAGAAGGTTCTGTAAGGTGCTGAGAAGAAGGTATATTCTTTTGTTTGTGTGGAATGTTCTATAAATGTCTCTTAAGTCCATTTGATTCATTACATCTGTTAGTTCTCTTATTTCTCTGTTAAGTTTCTGTCTGGTTGACCTGTCCATTGGCGAGAGAGGAGTGTTGAAATCTACTATTAGTGTGTGAGGTTTGATATGCGATTTAAGTTATATGTGTGTTCTCTTGTATTAGAGGCATAGATGTTCAGGATTGAGACTTCATCTTGATGAATTGTTCCTGTTGTGTGTATAAAGTGTCCTTCTTCACCTCTTCTGATTGATTTTAGTTTGAAATCAATTTTGTTAGATATTAGGATAGCTAAACCTGCTTGTTTCTTAGGTCCATTTAATTGGTAAACCTTCTCCCAACCCTTTACTCTCAGGTAGTATCTGTCTTTGAGGTTGAGGTGTGTTTCTTGCAAAAAGCAGAAGACTGGATCCTGTTTTCATATCCATTCTCTTAGCCTGTGTCTTTTAATAGGTGAATTGAGTCAATTGATATTAAGTGTATTAATGACCAGTGGTTCTTAACTCCAGTTAGTTTTTGGTAGTAGTGTTTGTGTTTCCCTTCTTTGGGTTATACTGGTGGAGGGTTATCAGATGTCTGTGTTCTTGTAGGTATAGTTAGCTTCCTTGGGTTGGAGTTTTCCCATAGTACTTTCTGTAAATCTGGTTTTGTGGATACGTATTGTTTAAATCTGTTTTTGTCATGAAATAACTTATTTTCTCCATTGATAAGGAATGAAAGCTTTGCTGGTGTAATAGTCTGGGCTCGCACCTGCGGTCTCTTAGTGTCTGCAGCACATCTGTCCAGGACCATCTAGCTTTCATGGTTTCCATTGAGAAGTCGGGTGTAATTCTGATAGGTTTACCTTTATAAGTTACTTGACCTTTTCTTTTGTAGCTCTTAATATTCTTTCTTTATTCTGTATTTTTCATGTTTTGATTATTATTTGGCGATACAATTTTTTTGATCCAGTCTATTTGGTATTCTGTAAGCTTCTTGAACCTTCATAGAGATATCCTTCTTTAGGTTGGGAAAGTTTTCTTCTATGATTTTATTTAATATAATTTCTGTGCCTTTAAGCTGGAGTTCTCCTTTTTCTACCCTATAATTCTTAGGTTTAGTCTTTTCATGGTGTCCCATATTTCCTGAAGGTTTGTGTTAAGAATTTGTTGGATTTAATGTTTTCTTTGACCAATGAGTCTATTTCCTCTATAGTATCTTCAGCACCTGAGATTCTTTCTTCTATCTCTTGTATTCTGTCGTTATACTTGTCTCTGTAGTTCCTGTCCATTTATCCAGATTTTCCATATCCAGAATTCTCTAGGTTTGTGTTTTCTTTATTACATCTATTTCAGTCTTCAAATCTTGAACTGTTTCCTTCATCTGTTTGATTGTTTTTTCTTGTTTTTTTTTTGAGGGATTTATTAATTTCTTCACATTTTTTGTTTGTCTTCTCTTCCATTTCTTTAAGGGAGTTTTCACTTCCTCTTTAATGTCTCCATCATTTTTATAAAATTATGTTTAAAGTCATTTTCTTCTACTTCTTCTGGGTTAGGCTGATCAAGTCTTTTTGTTGTGTGTCTGCTGGGTTCTGGTGTTACCATTTTGCTTTTTAGGTTGTTGGAAGAATTCTTGTAGTGGCGTCTGCCCATCTCTTCCTTCAAATGAGGTTGGCAGTGTCTTCGCATCTTGGTCCAATCCTTGCTGTTGCTGTCTGAGTATTTTGGAGTTTTTCTTGGTCTGCCCTGAACTGTCGATGTCTGTTTCAGAAAAGCTCTGAGGTCTCTATACACCTACTCTCTTGGTCTTCTCTCTTGGTTTGCTCATTTGGTGCTCTCTCTTAATTCCCTCAGTGTTGTAGCATGCTTTTGGTCCCCTCGGTATTACAGCAAACTCTCAGCTGTTAGGTGAGGTCTGGTTAGTAGCTTGGGGGCGTTACAGTGGATGGGTTTGGGTTTTGCAGGAGCCTAGCCACTGGAAACTTACTTCTGGCTGGCTAGAAAAACTGAGGGAGTTGGGGAAGGGCCCCTGGGGTTTGTCCTAATGGTGAGGTCTGGCTGTGTGGCTGTTCACTCACCTCTTAGATCCCCTCTGCATTGGAGCAAGCTGTGTTTCACAGTTCCACTGAGATTGCAGGTGAATAGGTGGCTTTGGGGACGGGGTGTAGTAGTAGTTTGTATGTGGGCTAGATGGGGTGGGGAGTAGTCTAGCCACAGGAAAACTTCTGGTTGTCTGCCTAGAAAAGCTGAGTGAGTCGGGGAAAGGCTCCTGGGTTTTGTCCACTGAGGAGGTCCTAGAGAGTGGGGCATCAGGCTGTGTGGCTGGCTGTTCACTCACCTCTTAAATCCCCCTAGTATCCTTTCTTTTCAAAGGTTTCCTCAGATGTTATGTGGATGTACGTGTCCTGCGTTGGCACCATTTGTAACTGGAGGTTTCTCACACACCTGTTAGTTCCCAAATAACCACTATGGGACTTAATATTAATTATAAACTGTTTTGCCTTTTAGCTCAGTCTTATTATTAACTAGCTCTTACAATTTAAATTATCTTCTTTCTATTGTTCTATATTTTTCCACAGGAAAAATTTTTCCACTTATTACCTCACACCCTGCTTCTCCAGAATCTCCCTTGACTCCAACTCTTCTCCCTGTTTTTTTCAGTTTGGCTTACCCACCTACCTGTATTCTGCCTTTCCATAAGCAAGAACAACTTCTGTATTAATCAATGCTAATAAAACATATTCACAGCATACAGAGGGGCATCCCAATCACTTAACTTGTTTCTCTTCATCTACATTTTTCCTCAGGGCTTTTTACCTTTCTTTCTTTCCTTATGTCCTACTTCATCTAGCTGGCTTTCAGATGCTTGGCTGCTTGGCTGGCCCTGGCCATTTCCATCTTTTTCTTCCTTGTTTTCTACTTTCTTCTTCTTCTCCCTCATCTAGATTTTCCCTTATCACTACCCATCAGTACCTCCTATTTTTCCTTGCCTAGGTATTGGCCATTCAGTTTTTACTAGACCAACAATGTATCTTAGGCACACATCATTAAACAAATGTAGCATAAAACAAATATAGGACAACTTTAAGCAGTTAACATAATATTCTGCAACATAACAAATTAAAACATTTTTTACATAGTGAAAATACTATTCCACAACAAATATATATATATATATATATATATATATATATATATATGAAGAATAGTATGTTTGTGTTCCTTAATATTCAAACCACAGCACTACTATAACATTACTTTGATATGCTTCATTAAATGTCTGCACCATTTGTAAGTCCTACATACATAATTGGAAATTATTTTGCAGTTCATGTAAATTCTCTTTATGTATACATTTACTTTGAAAATCTACTTTCGTCCTTAGTATTCCATAGAGAGCATTTTTAGAGTAATATTAATTAGTGACTAAATTTGGATAGCTGAAAATAATACTTTGCATTCCATTGAAATTTTGATTCAGCAAATGAGAGCATGCTTGATGTCTGATTCTGCTCAATTTCACATATTGAAAACAAACACATCTGGTTTCTAAATGTTGTTACTATAAGGTTTTTAAGCAGCCAATGATCAACACATCGTAATGATGCCCTTCTGTATCACTAATGAAGTAATTTCAGGTTTCCTTGATATGTTGGCTGGGTTTTATTTCTTTTGTTTAGTGCTCTGTGATTTGAATTGGATTTTCCAATTGGACTCATTCTTACTACTTTGAGTTCAACAGTCTAGTAATAGTTTTAAGGGGACCTACTTGTAAGTCTCCTACTAAAGAAACTTACTGTTGATAATGTACATTTAGAAAGTCAATTAAAATTAATGAATACATTGAGAAGTTTGATGGGTCTGGTTGAGTGGATAGAATACACAGTGTTCTTTCACATGTGCTGAGTTCAGTTTCAGACACCCATGTGTGGTAACTTACAGCTTTCTGTAACTCCAAGGAACTTGTATACATATATACATATACAAGTACACATAATTTAAAACAATAAAAATAAATCTTAATAAAAATAAGCTTAAACACGACAGAATATTTTTCTACTAATACTGGGAAATAGAAAGGTTTATGCAAGGATTTTTAGCAATTTACATACATAGTTACCCATTAAGATACTTAATTTTTAGCAAGTTGCCATCTTGAGAAAAATAAAACATACCTTTGAGTAAATGAATAATTTTGTGTCTAGAATTTGTATTCATTTGTTTCTTGCAAGTCACCACCCCTATAAGTGTAAAATTTGAGTAGTAATTGGTAAATTTTCCAAGAAGGTAAATAATAATGTATATAATTGCATATTAATAGACAATTATGTACAGTAAAGTATGTCTTGCTATGGCACTTTGCAATTGTTAGATTAATGTATAATCTAATGTATATATTTTGTCAAAAATATGTTACCTCTCATGATATAAATGCATGACACATTACAGAAAAGTCAAGTTAGAAACATTTTTTCCATCAGACTGCATTACAGTTTAGGGTCAGGAGTTAAAGAATCAATGTTCAACCATTCTATAAATATATGAATAAAAGTCAACTAGAGATAGAAGGTCATTACATTTTTCATTACATATGCTTTAAATGCTGCTTTCAGTACAAAATGACCCTAAAATTTTCCATTTAAATATAACTAGATATCAACAAAAATTATGGACACAATAATGGCAATTCAGAAGAAATATTTTCATTAAAATCTTAGGTACCACTAGATAAATGTATCTTGGGGAATAATTCAATAATTCAAATAGCTGAGAAATGATATGACATCAGGAAGACATCAAGTGTCCCCTCAAAAAGCCTCTACCTTTCTTTTTCATGCCAAACTCAATAAATAGTTCTGTTTTCCTTGTTCATTAAAAATTCACACTACAAAGAGTTGACATATGGTGAAGAATATAAGAGAAGAAGAGAATTTTAATAACTTGTATATAGTAATAGAACTGGTTCTGAAGCCATTTGTTGATATCGGGAACCGGCTGAAGTAAGAGCAGAATAAAAGTTTAATTTATTGTTTCTACTTCTGTTGGCTCTGAAAAAAGAAGAACTTGGATAAAGGCTTTAAAAACAAGCACTGCATTTAATTGGTTTTGCAAAGAAAATCTTTCATGTTGATAGCCATAAATATTAATGAGTTATAAGAGTAGAAAAATAAGATAATGAGAATAGAAGTTTTCATCTGAATAACAATACATGAAAACCAATTTGGAAAGCAAGTTCTGGACCTGTTTGAGTAACTTTTATCTTGCTAGCCTCTTACAGAAAACAACGATTAGAGATGAGTACAGACCATAAGACAACTGCTTGAATATATCCTGATATAATCAAGGCAAGAAAGTTTACTGAATAAGAGGGGAGACGATCCTGTCTTTTCCTGTGGTGAGGTTTCTATGTTGAGTTGGGGTGCAGCCTCAAAGAGTTCTCACATTCTAAGTTATGGGCATGTGGATTATAAACAATAGGCAGACAAAACAGAGATACAAAAGAAATACAGAGGCATAAGATAGAACCAGGAGGACAAGCCAATGAATACTGAATTCACCTGTGGTTATTTTCTATATGCTTATATACCCCAATTAAAAAAGAGTGGGAATGAAGGCAAAAGACTGATTTAACATGTTACAAAGAACAGGGCAATTACCTCTTCAATACCTATAGCATTAAACAATTATACCTGAGTTAAATATCTTGTTTTTTAGGCAGGACATGCAGCAACCACAACTTAGGCCAAACATCATGTAGTCAGCCACTCCCTGGGCCAAACCTTCCATCATATCCTTGAAGCAGCAGGAATATACCTGAACTCTCTGACCTTCGGTCAAGGAGGAAGGGGTTCACCTCTGTGGGCCATTTTAACATCCAAAACACCAAGTAACCACACCCTAGGTCAAGATATCTTGCTAGTGACCACATCTTAAGTCAAATCTTTTGTCAATAACCTTGAAGGAGCAAGAATAGGCCCCAAGTCTCTGACCTCCAGTAAAGGGTTTCCCATAGTGTTGGACTTTCTTTGAAGAAAATTGCCTTTAGTAAAGTTCACTAATAAGATAGAGACACTGCTATTAATGCTTGCCCATAAAGATAAATAAATTGGACATATACAAATTTCTTATAGGCTAGAGATGATAGTTAACTGTCACCTTGACAGAATCTAGAATCACCTTGGTGATGAGAACCTACACATGTCTGAAGAGAATTATCTTGATTACCTGAATGGAGATATAGAGTGCTGCTTTCTGTGTTTTGCATGGCTCCCTGTCTAAGATTTTGGAGTGTGCTAGTGGAGAAATGAGGTGGTGAACGAAGCTTGCAGTCCTTCCTTCTCTTCTGCATTATCAACCAGCTGCTTCAAGATCCTGCTGCTTCGACATCCCCATAATTATGGACTATACTTTGAACTGTGAGATAAGGTAAATTCTTTAAGTAGGTTTTGTCAGAGGATTTTATCACAACAGCAGGAAAGTGATGAAGATTGATCTTTTTGAGTTCCAAGAATACCAGGAACTTTGATAAGCAAAGTTCTAAATTGCAGACTACCTTACTAAAATTCACAGAAGTAAAATAAAAATTAACTAATCATATTTATATTTTTGTATATCCCAAAGACAGTTTAGTCAATTACATATATACTTTTTAAAAAAGAAAATTAACTTCAGACAAACTCATGTTTATGACCACTGTATTTTATGAGAATAGCACAATCACTGCTAAAAAATGAATGGAAAATCATTTCTTAGGCTTTCACATTAATATAGAAACACTGAATATTACAGTATACATCAACCAAATAGATGAAAGGGATTCTACATCATAATTAAATTGTACTTAGTCCAGAAGTTCATCTCTGTTTTAACAATAAAAATGAATATTTTACTTATAAAATAAGTAACAAATCTATCAGTAATATTGAAGGGCAAACTGTCAATTTCATGACAAGTTAAATCAGGAATTTAATTAAGTCATGATTAAATATTCTGGAAAGATAAGAATAAAATTATTCTTTATAAATCTGATAATGTACAACTATAAGCTAATGGAAAAATAACTTCAATTGTTAAAAACTTTCAGTTTTCTCCTGAGACTGATGGTATTTCCAGTAGAGTTAGAATTATGATTGTAATGGACACTGACCATTTTGGGTACCCTTCTGGGATGCAACTTTTCACCCAATTAATATGATATATAAAAGGCCTTTGAAAATGTTTCACTCACAGAAAGATAAAGTATAAACCAATAAAAATTTTAAAATATACTATAGAGGGAATATCATTAAGAATTTGTCAGAGACATCATTTTTTCTTAAAAAGAAAAAAATGTACTCTAAACTATGAAATTATTAGTAAATTAGACATTAAAATATATTGTCATTACTAAGTACATTGAAAGCATGGTGTCAAGCTCTAACATTTGATATGTACAGGCACTATTATTTTTAACATTTAATTTTTTATATGATATAAAACAATATATTTTTCTCCCATATCTAAAGAAAGAAAGAAAAAAACACTTGATAGAAGAGAAAGTGAGGAAAAGCCTTGTACACATGAGTACAGGAGACAACAGTCTAAGCAGACCACTGATAGCTCAGGAGCTAAGATTGACAATGAGTGGGACCTTGTGAAACTGAAAAGTTTCTGTAAGGCAAAGACAGCATAATCAGTACAAAATGGCAGCATTTAGAATAGGAAAGGATTTTCAGCAACTCCATATCTGACAGAGGCCTAATATCCAAAATACATAAAGAACTCAAGAAACTAGGTATCAACAAACCAAACAACCTAATTAAAAATAAGGTACAGAGTTAAACAGAGAATTCTCAGTAGAGGACTCTCAGTGACTAAGAAACACTTAAAGAAATGTTCAACATCCTTGGCCATCAGGAAAATTTAATTCAAAATGACTCTAAGATTCCATGTTATACTTGTCAGAAACACTAGTTCAAAATCATCTGTCTGTCTGCCTTTTTCTCTATATATCAGTTATCTATTTTCTCTTTAATTTGTCTTTATATATGATGTGATGAGGTCAGAATGATTTTTTCCATTTCTGCTGAAAATGGAACAAATAAAATTAACTAAAACTAAGGGCAAATCAATATGCTTGGAAACTAGATAAAACCTTAATTATCATGGCAATGGGATCTCAAATTGAACAGAAGTAAATTATAGGCATTTGTTTTTGATTTAGTTGCAAAGTGCCTAAGCAACACTATATATTTTAAGAGAAACAAATTGTTCAATTTACCCCCAAATTACTGCCTTTTATGTTGTCAGCACAGTTACATTCAAAACTTTGGAAAGGCACAGTGCTTTCAATTATCCAGCAAGACTTTAGTCCCTAAGTATTATCTGAATTTAGAACAAATAAGAGAAATTTTTAGACAATTTGAAAATAATTCCATAGTCAATGAAACACAGTGACATTTCAATGTTTGCCATTAACTTTATAGAATACATCTTGAAATGCATTAAACCCTGACAGCTTTACTTTTGACAATTGTACATGTAATAAAGGAATCTAAAATCATGTTACCAAAACAACACTTGAATAAAATATTGTCCAGGTTAGTTCAATACTCATTGAAAGCATTATTCAAGTTTGTCTCTCCATAGATGCATATTAGGGACATTCCATTATCACATGGATTACTGAATCTCTGAGATGAAGTTCATTTCTTTGAATCATTTCAAGTTCAAAGTATTTTAACAGAGCATTCAAACAGCCCCTTTCACTGTATGAAGAAAGGCCTAAGTAGAAAGTTATTTATTGCCCAGGGTATGAGAAATAAGAAAACTACTCTATTCCATGCTTATTGGAAAGAGGAAGATCTGAGTACATAAAGCAAGATAAAATAATAGACAAAGGTAAAGTTGTTAGCACCAGAAACTTAGAAACATGCACAATTTCTAAAAAATGAATTTTGTTAATCTTCTTTAGCAAATGTCAACATGTACTCTTTTTCCCCTATTGGGTAATTAAGGAATTATGAACTATTTAGTTTTGCTTAAATAAGTTTAGTTATTAAGTTAATCTATCATTTAAATGCCCTGTGCCTCTTTATTTAATTTTCAAAACAACCATGCCACCAAACTGCCTTCCTAATTGTTGTGTTTGTATACATTATTCTTTATGGCTCACAACCTTAGAGCTTCAGAAGTTTCATTTGGTAGTGGATAGCAGTAAATGCAGAGATTAATAACTTGTCAACGTGCTGAGAATAAGTAACTGTGAGATCTCAGTCCTTAAATTCTGTGAACTAAGACTCAGGACACATTATGGGAGAGAGGACAAAAAACATGGAAGAGCTAAAGGCTGGGGTGGAAAGAGTGCTGTGAAATGCTGATTTTGAGACTTGATATTGCAGCTGTACTCATGAACTCATAGGAAATGTAGTTACCTGTACAGCCCGTTGTGGTTACCTGCATTGGCCCTACATAAGATCAAGCCACTTGAAATTCTACAATGGGAGAACTGATCAAGAGATCCAGCCTCTCCCAAGGAGATAATGGCATTTATGGTGGCTGGAGAGCCTCTCTTCTTGCGGATTATGACCACTGGTAGGTTGACCTTTCTCCAGTGGATGATAATATATAAAGTATGAACTCGGGACAGTAAATTGGGAGTTGAGCTAGTGAGATATATAGTGATTGGAAATGGTAGTGTGGTGGATATGATCAAATTGCATTATGCACATATTTTGAGTTCTCAAAAAATCAATAAGAATTTAGTTTTAAGATGGAGTATATTAAAAAAAACCAAAGTAGCAAAGAATGGATAATGATAGACAGTAATCATCAGATCAGGTCAGCAATTAATACACATTAGAAAACTATCTATAGAAAGACAGAGAATAGATTAATCTGTTCTTAAAGTGGCCATGTGAGAAGAGAGGTGCCATTTGCCTGCGATGTCAACTGTAAAACACAATAGTTGTTGCTCTGACAAATCTAGGGGACAAAACTTTGTATTAGCTCTCTGTTCCTCTGGTTCTTAAGCTCTTTCAGCCTCCCTTCGGTCATCATCCCTGAACCTTAGGTGTACGAGATGTGTGTAGATGATTCAGTTGGGGCTGAACATCACCATAAAATCACTTGTTCTGCACTTTTAATGGTTGTGGTTTTCTGTAATAATCTCTATTGTTGCAAGAAGAATTTTCATTGATGAGTGGTGAGAGCTGTACTTATCTGTGGATATAAGGATAAATATGTAGAATGCAATTAGGAAATAAATACACATATGCATACACACATAAACACACACACACTCACACTTAAGGAAATATAATCCATGCATTTCAAAGGCAGAAAAGTAGAAATTTAAAGCCTTAACTAAAATTTAAATGCTTGATGAAACTTGAGGCCCTCATTTTCTTCTTAATGCATGTTCTCCTTCTGTAATGTTAATATACACCTAAATTTTTATATTTGTTAAACATTTCATTAATACTATCAATTTTACTGTATCCATTAGGTCCTTTATAAAATATTTACTTCAAATAAAGAACAAAATATTATAAATATTCTGTTTATAATTAATTCATCATTGTGTAGATGTGCATTCATTTTTTTTTACCATCACACATATTATGTCCAAACATTTCAATGCTAAACATTTTGAATTTTTGGAAACTTATCTCCAACACAGAGATAAGTATATGAATCTCTACAAATAAGGAAAGGACCAGTAATGATTCAGATAGATTCTGACTCTTTGTCTCATTTACACTGATACGATGAAAAGAATTTTGTTTAGTTTTAGTCTAAATCCAACATAAATAGCTCCTTTCACATTTCATGTTTGGCACCTTATTAATTTTTTTAAAAGACTCACTTCATTTAAGAATATTTTTTACCCCCAAATGCGGAGTTTTCAACCTTTTCTCTACATCTTTCTGTTTCTATACTGTTTGGAGGTATTATTCACAGTGGCTAACCTGCCAGCATAGTTCAATTGCTATAAACAAAATTCAGGTATTGGCTCATAGAAATGGGATATTTCACAAAGTAGGCTTTTGTCTCATTTGTGTCTGCCATTTTTTGCTTCTCTTTCTTGACTTCTAATGGAAATTCTACTTCTATGGTGAAACTGTTCCCAATAAGGAAAGAAATAAAATTTATATAATTTTTTATTTAAACAGAAAAAAGGAGGTGATGTGGGATTTCCTTCTGTATGCAGTTATTACCAATAATGAATAAAGAAACTGCTTTAGACCTATAGCAGGGCAGAAGTTAGGTAGGTGGGGAAAATTAAACTAAATGCAAGGAGAAAGATGGGCAGAGTCAGAGAGAAGCTATGCAACCTCACCAGATATAGATGCTAAAACATTACCGGGTAACTACAGCCTCATGGCAATACACAGATTACTAGAAATGGGTTAAATTAAGATATAAGAGTTAGCCAATAAGAAGCTAGAACTAATGGGCGAAGTAGTTATTTAAAGAATATAGTTTCTGTGTGACTATTTTGGGGGCTGAGCAGCCAGGAACCAACAAGCAGTCCCTTACTACGAATTGGTGTTGATGTGGTAGACTAAATCCATGTAAAACCTGAGAGGGCTTGAAAAGGAATTCTTGACACTGAAAAACAAAGTTTAGCCACAATTTTTTTCCCCAAATAGGCTTTGCTTGCTGGTGGAACACTGTAGCTCCCTTAAGAGAGGTTTTCCTGATTCAGTGGTATCATATAAAAAGCCATTCTGTTTTGAAATGCCAGTTTTCTGGACTGTGGTGACCACCCAACCTCTGGCTCTTTCAGGAGACAGCTTTTGAATGGGGATTGTGAGCAGCATGCTGTGACTTGCTTGATGGCAACATGCACTGGTTGTGTGCCTAGAGATGGAGCAATGGGCATGGCTCTCAGAGGTGACAAGCAGCTCTGCCATTCTGGACTGGGTGGGGTAATCAGGTGCTGCCATATTTCTCCTAGCAATGACATAGTTTAACTTTTTAAGATGCACTTACCATTTTAAGAAATTCTCCTAGACAGTATATAATTACAGCTACACAATAGGTCAGATTCAGACATAAAAGACCTCTAAATGGGTCACAGTGATGGATAAATGTATGTAGGCTTGGGAGAGAGAAGAAAAAGAGTATAGAGAGTTATAAAAGGAAGTAAATGGTTTATAAAAAATTAAAATAAGTCTTTAAAGAGACAGAGTACAGACAGTCATAGATTAAAGGAGTAAGATAATAAAAATAAATATTAACAAGTAATAGAGTAAAAATAAATAAGCCACATAAAGATGGAATATACACACACAAAGAGTGGATTATGTATATTATTGTGTCTTTCCTGATGTAAAGAGGGGAATTATTACCTCCATGGTTCAACAGTTGTTCTCTGATGCCCAGCTCTCATGTGCTCTTTCTGTTCTGTAAGATAAAGAGGGGTGCCTTCAGTAAATGTGTTACAATAAATCCTCTGTATTTAAACTATAGGTTACTTACTTCAGCTGCTATAGGATAATTTTCTATAGTAAACATACTCATTTGGATAAAACAAAAAATTCTAGTAGGATTTTTCTAAGCGTCCTTATAAATTCTATTTAAACAGTTCCATAAAACAAATGACAAAACCAAGTCTTTAACATTTCTCAACAAATACAGTTTTGATCATTTAAAAATAATATATTCATGAAACAAGCAATGCTAGGGAGGTTAATCACTTCAAAAGTCTAATTTAAGATGCAATTATGCATCATTCACTTGGCTTCACAGGGAACTTGAGAATTCCAAACTCGAGTGGGTGTAAGTGACAGAGCTTTGTTTCCTGTTTAATTTACTTATCTCACACCTTATTTTTTTAAACTAAAGTAACCATTTTATTCAGTTACTTCAAGAAAGCACTTTTTGTTGTTCTTGTGTTTTCTTTTTGTAAAGAGTCACGTTAATACAATTAGTTACAATTTTAGAAACGTTGGAGTCTGAATCTAGGTTTTGAGCATCATAGGCGGGATCTCTAACACTCTACCATTGAGCTGCCCTACCAACTGCTCCACATTCTTTTTAAAAAGGTTAAAATAAGTGTTGTGAGCTTTCTGAAAAAAAAAATCAGATATTTATTGTTAAATAGAAATAGCATTAAATAATAGTAGGCTTTTATTTCTCTTAAAGGAACTCCTCTAATTACTGTCTGCTGAAAGATTAGATCCAGATTTTTTTCGTGATTTGATAATTAATGGTTATAATATTAAACAACATATCTGCTTTCCTATGACTACTGGTTTCTAATTGCATGAAACTCTGGATATATCCTGATCAAAGCTTTCCTTCTTAGGATCTCCACTAAAGATAGAACAATTACCAAATTATAGAAAGTGGTTCACTTGCTTGTAACGGAAAAATTCTGTACAAACTCTTTGTGGCATAACTTGAGCTATTATTAAATTTCTTAGAAAGCAGGAGGGGCATCCTATTATTTACATATCTATCTGGTTAGTATTTCTCTAATAGATGGAGAATCTGATCCTTTATCATTTATGCGCTGTGTACACACCATATGTATTTATTTTGACAAACAATAAGCTGAAATAAACAAGTAAAATATTCCAATTTCCCAAATATTTAAATCAATAACGAAACATGTAATTGAAAGCAAATATACTTACTTCATTAAAGTCTGCACACAAAGTTGTTTGCTACTAAGTCTGATGACCTGAGATAGGAAGCAGAGACTCATGTGGTTAAGAATTAAACAGAAGATACCTGCAGGTAGGTTATCCTCTCAGTTCCACATGCATGCAGTGCCGTTCATGCACACTTGTATGTGTGTTCAAAGCACACACACAAAGAAAAAGGTAAATAAGAAAATCAAATAAAAAATAAAAACTAAAATTTAAAGAATAAATTCATAGGGTTGAAGAGTTGAATCAGCATTTAAGAATACATGGACTTCTTGCATAGGACAGGTTTCAGTTTCCAGCACCCACGTGGTGTCTTACAACCATCTCTAACTCTAATTCTTTGGGATCCTGCACTCACTTCTGGCCTGTGTGGGTACCAGGTATGCACATATATCCATGTAGTTAAACAATCATGTGCGTGAAATGAAATGTTTAATTGTAAAGAATGAATTTATAACTATCCTCCTAACATACTTAATCAATTCTGATAAACAGTTTCTTTGTGAATACTAAATAATGTAGATTGCACCTCACAAAACAGCAAGATTTGTTGTAAGTTGCTAATATTTAAATGTTTTCTCTTGATGAGATTTGCATATAGATTTCTATAAAAATGATTGAAATGATACCTTTGCATAGATAGAATTTTCTAAAGCAAAACATATTGTATATATTTTGTGGGTTAATATTTTTGTACACTGTGAAGATGTGTTTGTTTTGCCTCATCTGCCTTCTGATTAGTTTAATAAAGATCTGAATGGCCAACAGCTGGGCAGAAGAGAGAATAGGTGGGACATCCAGGGAGAGAGCAGAACTGAGGATCAATCTAGATGTATGAGATGCCAGCGAGACAATGTGAAAAATCATACCTAAATTATGGAGGATAGGCAACAAGCCACATGGCAGAAGGTAGATTAATACAGATGGGTTAATTTAAGTTATAAGAGCTAATCAGGAAAATACCGAAGCTAAAGTCAAAGTTTTCATAATAAAAAAATCTCTGTGTTATTATTGGGGAGCTAGCCAATCAACAAGAAAGTTCAACTACAAAAATAATTCCTGTGATCAATCTTCCCAAGTGATAGACACCTGAAATACGATAATGATATTGTTTCCAAAACAACACATAGAACAGCAAAATCACAATCATTTGGGCAGTATTTTAAAAAGTATAATAAACAAGCAGTTCTTAAATTCAACAAAAAACATACTAGAATATTGACATTGCTGTCACAAACATCGACAACATGTACTTAGTGAAACAAAGTATGGCTACTGCGCGACTTCTCCTTCTCAGGGCTTTAGAATTTCTCCAGCTCTCACCTGAGGGTCATTTGGTATTGGAGCAGTCACCTGTCTGCTGACAGCTTGTTATTTGCAGTCTTTGTGTATTTTCCTGATGTTTCATGTTGGACAGTTTGCAGTCAGGTTGAGGAATGATTTGAGTCAGACAGAGAAGCTCCCTGACAAGCATTGCCTCTGGGAATTACAGTGGAAGGCCAAGGAATAAGAAGTCAGGAGGGGATTGAAAGATACAAGAGTTCAGTGTGAAATTTCTAGCTGGTGAACTCCTAAAAGAGTGTCAGGGCAGGAGGGGCTGGGGAGGATGCCCTGAAGGATAGGCTAAAGATTCAGTGCCCTACCATGTTAGAAGGGGCATACACAGTGCTGTGTTGACACTTCTGTCAGGTCATGCGGAACATACAGCACCCTTTTAAAAACCCAATGTAGAAAATCTCCAAGTTTTAGAAAATAAATCCTGAATCTCTGATAACCAGGTTACCAGAACGGTTCTAAAAAATTTGAATAATAAAATACAAAAGAAGTTTTTATTTCTGAGAAATATTATGGGAAATGCAACTCACATAGTTACTCTTTTCATTCTGTTAAAGATCTTCAGGAATCAGTGAATAGAAATCTATGATACTAGTGACACGTCACACTGATGTTGGCACACCTTTAAGATAAATGGTCAAATCCCAGGGGCATCTTGAAACATAACTTTTAGGTCTTATATTACTATATTTTGCACAATAGCTGTTTGAGAAATATTTTTGACTAACGAATCTACAAAATATTGTCACATTTTGAATTTGAGGATTTTTGTGCTTTTTTGTTTCTTGAAACTTTTTCTTTGCATACACAGTTTCTCTTCTGTCATCTCCTCCCAGATTCTCCTTATCTTCCCATCATCCTGTGTCTTGCCACCCTTCTTCTTCTTTGTCAGAAAAAAAAGAAGCAGGCAAAAAAGAAAGTGGAATTGAAAAAGAAAAATTATGACATACCCACACTCCCATAAAAAACAAAATTGGAAACTGTACTGTACAAGTTAAAGACCATTAATATTAAAACAAACAAACAAACATAAAACTGACTACCAAAAGCAATATGAGACAAAAATGTTCAAAAGTACCATTGTGTTTCTATTGTGGCTTTCTAATGGTGGACATGGGTTCTTGACCATTAGTGCAGTGTCAATACCGGGGTGCCTCTTGTGAATTATGCCTTACATCCACTCAAATAGTACTTTTACTATTTCAACAAAAAATGAATCTTTCTCCACTATGAGCAAGCCCTTCTAAAATTTTATTGATTAAACATTTCCTGAAAACTCCTCATTCAGAAAGAAATACAATGTATCCAAGGGGGAAAGATCACATATTGGCTTATATTGAACATTGTTCAATGGCTAACAGTGCTTGTTGCTCTTAAAAAGAATCAGAGTTCACTTCCGAGCACCCACATCTAGAAGCTCCCAGCTGCCTATAACTCCATTGCCAGGGACTCTGACACCACATTCTGGAGTCCATTGGCAACCTTATGCACATGTCAATGTAAATAGACATTCACATAAAAAAATAAAATAGAACCTTACAAAGAAATTTTCCTAGAATTTTGTAAATTATTAGAGGTAAGATTTAGAGCTGAAAAATGGGAAAAAAGTAATATTTATACTGTAAAGAATGTTAGAAAATAAATGTGAAATGTATCAAATGTGATTGTGTAGAAATAGAAGTAGGTTTGCTGCCGGATAATATGGATACACTGTAACAGATAATGAGTTTCAGGTGCTGTTCATAATCCAACACAGGTGTGTGGAGCCTCAATTGCATCTCACTTTCCGAGTGTCATGGAAAATTCTCAGCTGGAATTTCATATCTAGGAGTCTTCTGTATATAGATGGCAGTTGAAAGCAGGAGAATAGATGCCATCAGCTGGATACAGTGGGGAGAATAAAGGAGAGCTGAAGATAGAATCCCAACATAAATTAACATTTATGAAAGCAGACAAAGAAGAAAAGCAAACTTTTCTTCCAGAGTTCCCAGGGAAGATGATGAGTTAGAAACACTATATTTGGAAAAGGGCCTGCAATCAATTACAGTTATTTTCTCACCATCTGCGTTATGTAGTTTAGGTTCCCTGGAGGTAAGAAATTCAGTGATGCTCAAGCCTTGTACAGAAAATGAAATGCAACCTATGCTTATATTGTTAGTGACCCCAAGCAACTTATAATATGTGATGCAGGGTGAATGCTCTGTGAAAGTTTATTCATGAATAATGACAGGGAAGAAGGTCTTCACACTGTACAGAAAAGCATATTTGTCTTTTTGTTTTATTTCTGGTAGTCTCAGCTGAAGGTCCAGAACACAGTGACACAGAGTAGTAGACAGGACTTCTGGCTTGATTCCACAGTCAGTAATGCTCATGTTTTATGATATAGACTTCAGTCTTCAGCATGGATGTAACAAACTAAGAATTATATTCATTATTATGTTTTCACTTTAGTAAGATAGAGCCACATAAAAGATAGTGCTTTAATGTATACATTACCCTGTATACATTATGTTTACCATATATGTGTTACATATGAAACACTTATACATTCAATTGGCACTCATAAAAACAATAGAGCAAATATCAGCAAAGTACCCGCAACTTCTCATATTTACTTAAGTTTCAAGAATATGAGTTAAATATCACTGGTAAAGATATTTTTTAACAAATTTATATGGAATTTTGCCTAGTGAATAGAATATATGTACATATAATATGTATTATACACATACACACATATATAATATTCATTCTCTTTTTCCTGCTATAAATACTGTGTAAACACTACATGTGGGTATTTCACAACAAGTAGTTACAATTACACATAATGAAAATTAATTTGCTTTTCAAAGTGGTCATTGTGAAACCTTGAAAAATGTTATTGGTACATGCATCCCTCTCAGGGTCCTCCTTGTCACTTAGCTTCTCTGGTGTGGAGGACTGTAGCCGTGTTATCCTTTACTTTACACCTAATATCAGCTTATGAGTGAGTGCATCCTGTGTTTGTCTTTCTGGATCTGCATTATCACACTCAGGATGAGTTTTTCCTCTTTCCATTTGTTTGCCTGGAAATTTTATGATATCATTGTTTTTTTTTTCCACTGAGTAGTATTCCTTTGTGTATATACCACACTTTCTTTATGCATTTTTTTTGTTTGAGGGACATCTAGCTTGTTTCTAGGTTCTGCCTATTATAAATAAGGCTGCTATGAACATAATTGAGTCAGTGTCCTTGTGGTATGGTTGAGCATCCTGTGGGTATGTGCCTGAGAGTGGTGTCTCTGAAGATGCTTAGATCTCACAGGGAAAGGGGAAAAGATGAGATGTCCTGGCTAAACTGCAGGTGGGGAGAAGTAGAGGGGAGGGGAAGTGGGAATGGGAACATGAGGGATCAGGATGGTAGAGTTGGGGTGGGAAGGATGGGTAAAGTAATGAAAAAGATATTTAATAGGATTAGAGAGAAACCTGGTGCCAGGGAATCTCCCAGGATTCCACAAGAATGACCCTAGCTAAGACTCCTAGCAGGAGAGGGTGCCTGAACTGGAGTTCTTGTGTAATCAGATTGGAGACTACCCTAATTGTCATCATGTAACTGATGGAAGTAGACAAAGAGATTCACAGCCAAGCATTGGACCAAGCTCCAGTAGTACAGTTGAAGAGAGTGTGGAGGGATTTTATGAGCAAGGGGGCAGGGTCAAGGTCATAATGGAGAAATCCACAGAGATAGATGACCTGAGCTTGTGGGAGCTCACAAACTCAGGACAGACAGCTAGGCTTGGGACAGACCTAGGCCCTCTGTATCTGGATGACATGAGACCCCTAGCAGTGGGACCAGGACCAGGCCATGAGCTGGCTCTTTGGACCCTATCCCCTATGTTGGGATTCCCTGTTGAACTTTGATGCAGTAAGGAGGATTTTGGTCCTGCCTCAACTTGATATGCCTTGCTTTGTGGACTCTCATGGGAGGCTTTAACCCATCTGAATGGAGATGGAGGAGGAGTGGATGGGGGTGATTAGAAGGGAGGTAGGTTGGGGAAAGGAAGAGGAGGAGGGGAGGGAGGGAAACTGTGGTCAGTGTATAGAATAAATTTTAAAAATGATGGAAAAAACATTGTTGGTAATGATCCAGAACATATTATGACATTGACACATCTACTGCTTGTCAGCAGTCAGAATCTGTGTGCCAGATAAAAGCTGAAGATCATTTTTTTTTTGTAAAATCTTATTTGATGAAGGACGCTACAGATGGCATACCCTGCATCCCTGCTACTATTACATTCTTCAGCCCAATGACAAAGGATCTGCATCACCAAAGGGGGAGAAAGGGCAAGAAGTTGATATTTTCAGGTCACACATCATGTATCTGAAATGAGTTTATTTGCTTTATAATCACAGAACAAATATAAATGAGGTTTGGCTGCATGAAGTTCACTTAAAATACCAGCCTAGAGAGTCATTCTTGACCAAACTCCCTGGAGAGAATTCAAGAACTGAGGATGTTGAGTGTGACAGATAAATGCAGATGCTGATTCTTTCATTGGTTCAAATTTATTTGGTGCATAGAGGTTCTTTAAGTATATTTTTGAAAAAGAGTGCATTTATGATCAATTTCAACCCTATAGCTGAATAGCATTTGTTTACATGTTTCCATATGAAATTATCCAATATCATATAATTTTGAACATTTTTCAATTTAAATACTTATTTACATTTGTATGTTATTTCTTTATTGTTTATCTGTTTGTTTGGAAAAAGAACCCATAACTACACTCTCCCTCTCAACCTCCTCTGTTGTTAGCTATTAATACGCCCTTACCACTATCCCAGGATTGTAGATCTTCTTTGGTGAAATGTATATTTGGGTCCTTTCTATTTTTCTTTTTAGATTTATTACTATTCAGCTTTAGATAGCTTTTATAATTTAAATATAAATACCATTCCATTTATCTTTTGCAAATATTTACCTCATCTGTGATTACTCTTTGTCTTGTCAGTGTTGATCACGACAGAGATTTGGTTTAGTAAATCCTTAGTTAGTAAGCCTTTCTTAGATTGTTTTTTTTTCTAGTGTGTCTAAGATGTCATTGGAATATACAGGGCATTTAGTCTCAGTATAACTTCTGAACTTTAATACATTTGAATATCACAATCAGATTTGTGATCCTTCTCAGTTAATTTCTGGAAGGTGGGATATCTGTATCTGCGTCAATATTAGCACATTAAGGTCTAAATGTTCTAGAATCTCATTTTGTAATGAATACTGTTTCTTCTTTGTATTTTGTTGGTCTGTGTTCGTCAACAAGTTGATGAATTTTGTAGCTCTGTCTTGGCTGTCTATTGAGTCCTATGGGTTTTTTTTCTATTCTTTTTGCCAACTTGTCTTTCCACAGGTTGCATTACGGTGCATTCTTCTAACATTTCTCATAATTGTAGCCCACTTTTGGATCACTATTACTGACTCTTAACTCATACAGAGCTACATAAAACAAGACCTGGTGATGTCTTTGATTCTTCAGTCTATTAAATCCTCTCTTATAGTAAATTCAACAAGTTCAAGAACTTATGGTTAGTAAAATACATTGTATCTTCTTTTTCATGTTAAAGTATCATCAACACAGCTAATATATGATTAATGAAGTATTTTGGAGAATGAAAATGATTTTATTTTCCTTTTATTTTGTTGGTACCTATAAATATTAATAAAATTGATGTTAGAAATTAAAATCCACAATACCAAGAAATTATTGTGAACAATTTTCAAATAGTTTGTTAAATACTCTAGTACTTCCTTATGTTTTTTCAATAATATGTCTTATAGATATTGTCTTAAGATATATCTTATAGATATTGACATAAAGAAAAGTATTTAGAACCTAGATAGTCATTGCATTGGTTTAAAAGAGTGAGGCAGGAGCAAGTCTTCTTCTAGGTTCCATATCAAGAGAGAAAAGCAATCAATAGTCCTCTTCTGCTATAATGCTTATGAATCACAAAAATTATTGACAGAGCATGGTATTCTTCATCTTCTTTTTAATTTACGTTTTGAGGCATTTTTTCCTTTTGGTATTGAAGCTCCTATTGTTTTCTACAACTTTTTAGAACATAGATGTGACTCTGTATTTGAATATCTCTATGCTTGAAACATTGTATGGAGCATGGTATAGCAACAATGTGTATGTGTAAATATGTATCATATGTGCATTTATATGTGTCTATGATTTATCAAATTTAGTTTAATACTTTTGATGTCTCTACCTTTAAATTGTTAGTAATTCTCTTCAAATGTTTGCTTTGCAATGAAGTTGATTTGGCAGTAAATAATGAGCATGGGAGGATAAGACATTCATGGAATTGATAGCTGTCATTTCTTTGCTTTTCTTTCTGCATATTTGTGATGTTCCTGATTTAAAATTATGGAGATTCTACATTGGTTGTACATTTAGGGAGACATAAGATCATGAAGGCAGTATGTGTTATGGTTTGGATAGATGTCTCCTCAGAGACATCTGTGTTAAAATTTTGATATCCATGGTAGTACACCTCAGAGACCACAGACTATATAGGAGGGAGAGATTACTGGGAGATTGTTAGGTCTTTGAGGGCATGACATTAAAGGAGGTACTAGCATCCACCTATGTCATTTACTTCCTGACCACAAACTAAACAGTTTCCTGTACCTCATGATTAAGGTTCTAGCTGTTTAACATCCTGATCACAAACTTGTGATCTCTTAGTAGGAACTATTAGTAGGAAGCTATTATCTCTTAGTGGGAACATTCCATTCTGACATAAAGAGGAAGGCCAATAAAACTCAGGAAACTAAGAAAACTTGAAAGTCTCTGGAAGCCCCTAAAACTTAAAACATGTTCAAGAACCCTCCCGGGATAAAAGTAGTGAACTGGAGAGATGGACATCTAGAGGAAGTGCCAGCAGGTTGTTGCAGATACTACCGGGTCCTGCATTCCTAAGTTGTCACCCTAAAAGAGTACACCTTATCTGTCTTTCAAGTTACCAAAACTCTTGTAAGAACCCCTCATCCATGCTTCTCTCTCTAACCAACCCTAGTAAATTCATTGGTTCAACAAGATTGACTTCAATGGCTGCATCCTACCTGGAGTGAACAGACATTTGTTCCAGTCTTCCCAGTAAAATGTCACACTATAGAGGATTAACGTAGTACCTTTTCCTGTGCTTGAACTGTGAAGTTCCAAATAACTGGCCAAAATTTATCTAATTTTGTCGTACTATATTTTGCTCTTTTGACTTTTGGGGGGCCCACACCCAGCTCCCAAATAAATCATGCATGGAGGCTTTTCCTTAATTATGAATGCTCAGCCTTAGCTTGGCTTGTTTCTGACCAGTTTGTCTTATCTTAAATTCTCCTGTCTACTTTTTGCCTCTTGATTTTTATCTTTCTCTATTTCTGTATACTTTATTTTACTTCTATCTCCGTGGCTTGCTGTGTAGCTGGGTGACTGCCCCCTGATGTCCTCCTCTCCTTCTCTTGCTATTCTTTCTTCTCGTTTCTCCTCCTAATTATACTCTTTGCCTTCCAGCCCCAACTATCCTGTACAGCTATTGGCTGTTCATCTCTTTATTAGAACATCAGGTATTTTAGACAGGCAAAGAATGCAGTTTCACAGAGTTAAAAATGCAGCAGAAACAAAAGTCACACATCTTAAAATAATAATCCCCAACATATTTACCTGGTAGTTTTCACTGGCATTTTTTTTTTAGAGATGGTAGCTGAGTAACCATGACAGTCTCCAGAAACCATGTGGACCATTCAAATTATAACTTGTTCAAAATAGTAAGAAGAGGAAGGTATTCCTGGAAGCATAAAACTGAATACAATTATCATACCATTTATCAATCATATCACTTCCTGCAGTTGCTACTATTTTGCACTGAAAGTTGCAACATACAAGTAAAGGAAGAAAGGCAAGTTTAGTTCTTATTTTGCTTATTTCATCTTCCTTAGGAAACTAACTATAGAGATTATAGAACATGTGAATCAAGAAGTAAACTGAATTCTGTGTCATATTTTTACTTTCCCTTGCATTGCTGAAAATTACAGATTATGTCATTTGTTCAATTACAATTGAACATATATAATACAGGTGAGTGGTAACATTCAGATAAATGATTTAAAGTTTCATTACACAGAACAATGTGAGTATTTTGGACTATGAGAAAGAACAAAGAGTAAGGCACACAGTAATACCAGTATTATAATGCTGAGCCTTGGAGAAAGCTTTTCACGATTTTTTTAAACAAGTGTAAGCTTCTATTTTACTTTTAACCTCTTACTCACCCCAGTTCTGGAAGGAACGACATATTTACCTGAAGTACAAAATGTGCATGGATAGTTGAGTTTTTCCTTTTATTTAAAAATATCGTCCAAAATGGGCTTAGTTCAAAGGGGTAAGTCTGTGTGATGTATGCTGTTCACCAAAAAAGACCAACAATCGAAAATAGGTTTTACTACTTCAAATTCGCATATTTTAAGTCTTTTGAGGATTTATATTTCAATATCTTTTCTGCTATCTTTAAGACAGTGCAGAATATGCTTTTCAGTGAATCAACAATTGACAGCATGTCCATGACTGGACATTCTTCATTATTTTTTATTGAATTCCAAATAAAATGCCTCTCACTCACACAACTGAGTTGATCAGTGGTTCTGAAATAGCATAAAATGAAATAATAAAGAAAATCAAATGATAAAATTAATAAAGATATACAAGCAAAAACGTAATTAACATTTCTGACACTGTTTGGGTGACCATGAACCAGAGACTAGATAGTCCAGAGACCTAGGGTAAAACCCAATACTACTGTCTTAAAAATGAATAAAATAGTGATAAAAACGGCTTCTCCTTTTTCATGTTATTCTGCTATACACTCACACACCAGTTCCAGAATTAGCTATCAACAAGGAAGGCTCCTCCTGCAGCAGATGGGAACAAACACAGAGACAAACAGCCCAAACTTATGCAGAGAGAGAGAGAGAGAGAGAGAGAGAGAAAGAGAGAGAGAGAGAGAGAGAGAGAGAGAGAACTAGGGACAAACAGTTTCTTTAAATGGGATATTTTCATCAAATTCCTTCCCTCAGAGTTGAGGGAATCTCACAGAAGAGGAGGTGGAAAGAGTGTAGAAGCCAGAAGGGATGGAGAACAGCATAGAGAACAAGACCCTCTAAATTACCTGAGTGACTCTCTCATGAACTCACAAAGACTTAAGCAGCACGCACAGGGCCTGCGGGGGTCTGCACCAGGTCCTCTGTGTGTCTATTATAGCATTTAGTTTATTAATTTTATGGGACTCCTGAGTGTGTGAATGAATGGCTCTCTGATTCTTGTGCAAGGTCTTGGTCTTAGTCTTTTTTCATCTATTGGTTTGCCTTATCCGACATTGATATGCTGGTTTTTGTTTTATCTCTATTGTGTTTTATTTTGTTGTTTTATCTTAGCAGTTTATTTTTTCAATGAGAGACAGAAAAGGAATGGGTCAGGATGGGAGAGGAGGTAGGGAAGGAATTGAGGGCAGTTGAGGGTGGAGAAACTGCAATCAAGATAAATTGTATGAGAAAAGAATCTATTTTCAATAAAAGGGAATAAGTAGGTAAGTAAGTAAGTATAAATGGAGAATGTAAAAAATAGAAATGTCCCCAATCAAAA
This sequence comes from Ondatra zibethicus, assembly GCA_004026605.1. NCBI lineage: Eukaryota > Metazoa > Chordata > Mammalia > Rodentia > Cricetidae > Ondatra > Ondatra zibethicus. The sequence goes on from PVIU01011650.1 coordinate 37,293, forward strand.
TTTAAACCCCTTTCCACTACCAAATTCTCATGAAGATGTTAAAGTACAAGTAAAACACCATTTTGTTTTAAAAGTTAAAAGTCATTTGAAAGTTAACTCTTCCCAATGCTTTATCCTTTCAAGATGGCTTTCAGAAATCACAGATCAGGGTATCTTTCACTAAAGTGTTGTAATTTATCTAATGTATTCCTTAACACCACTAATTTGATGAGCATTCTTGATTAAAATCTTTTATATCAAATAATAAAATAATAATACAGAATAATATACTAATTATTTATATACATTTAATGTATTTTTGGTAGAGTAGAAAAAAATGCTATGTTTATTACTTAGATTGAACATTAAAAGGCACTTGAAGCTCTTTTAGAAACATGAGTTTGGTTCCCAGCATCAATGTTACAAACACGTGTTGCTACACAAGATTCAACACCCTCTTCTGGCCAGTGGAGACACTTGAAATCAGTGGCACATACACAGACAAACACACACACAAAACACACAAAAACACAGACACACACAAAATAAATAAAAATAAATATTTTAAAGAAAATCAATATAACCACAACATCTACTACCTCCTAACCTCAGTGTTTTCTTTTAAATTAATACTTATTAATCCTAAAAATAATTGATATCTTAATTGGTTATGGAATATTTTGTGAGACTATGGATACAATCTTTTGTGCTTAACTTCATTTATAAAATATTTAACCTATATACTTTACAAGTAGAGGTGATTTTCATGTGTTCATGGCTATATCATATGTCATACATGAGTATACTCTAGCTTATCATGCTATCGTTGGTTAAAAAACTAAATGTTGCATTTACTTCTCTAAATAAATTTTTTTTAGTTGCATTTTGTTTGACTTGACTTGAAAATAGCCTAATGCACTTTATACTTATACTCTGTTCTCTCTGCTCTTTGAGCCATATAATGTTTTAAATTAGTAACTTGAGGTCACTTCATTAGATGACCTTATATACATAGAGTATCCAGAAAAGCATGATTATTGCCTACAGATTTATACTTATTGCACTAATGGAATTTTTAATCTAAATAAAAGCACCTTCTTATAATTGGAGCTAATTTTGAAGTACCTTTTCAATTGCTTCTATCTATAAATTTGCGTACAGCAAGCTCTCATTAAGTTGCCCAAGGGATAAAATTTTGAATAAAGACAGCAATATAATTAAACTATATTCATGTTAATCTTCTTTTCTGAAAAATTCATAATAGGATGTGCTTTATAGCCATTCAGTTCATCTACAATAATTGTGATCCTTATTAAGAACCTGTAAACAGAAAAGTATTTCTATTTTGTATTCGATAAACTGGAAAGTGCTCTTCAAATATAAAGCTGTCTTCAAATCAACTTCATATTTGCCAAACAACTCCAGGGATGTCATTGTCCATTACTGATGTTAGGAATGATCTTCTAAATTATTCTGAGGAGAGCAGGAGAGAATGAACAAAATCACTGATCTAGTGGTTCATAGCAAATGTATGCTATTTAAAATAGGATAGTACAGAAAATTTCCAATCAATTTGTAGGAATTCCTAGTCAACAGAGAATGTTTTACTGCAAGCATAAAATATGGGATAATGTCTTTAAAGAAGCCAGATATTCTTTTTTTATTTAAAACGTTTTTAATTTTGCATTCTGGCCCCAGTTTCCCCTCCCTCCATTTTTCTCACCCACACCTTCCACTATCCTACTCCCCCTCCACTCCTCAGAGGAGGTAACTTCTCTGCTGGGAAGTCAGCAAAGGCTGATACACCAAGCTGAGGCAGGATCAAGCCTCTCCTCCCTGTATCAAGACTGAGCAAGGTATCCTACCATAGGGAATGGGCTTCAAAAAGCGAGTTCATGCACCTAGGAGAAGTCCTGGTCCCACTACTACCACCTTAAAACGATCAAGCCACATACCTGTCACCCACATTCAGAGGCTTAGTTTAGTCCCAGCAGGATCTCCAGCTGTCAGTCCAGTGTCCCTGAACAACCACTAGCAGGGGTCAGCTCTCTCTGTGTTTTTCCCAATCATAAACTTAACTTTTCTTGCTCATATGATCCCTCCTCCCTCTCTTCAACTAAGCTCCAAGAACTCAGCCCAGTGCTTGACTATGAATCATTGAATTTGCTTCCATCAGTTACTGGATGCAGGTTCTATGATGACAATTAGGGTAGTCACTAATCTGATTATAGGGGAAGGCCAGTTCAGGTACCCTCACCACTATTACTTGGAGTCTTAGCTGGGGTCATCCTTGTGGATTCCTGGGAATTTCCCTAACACGTGATTTCTCCCTAACCCCACAATGGCTCCCTCTGTAAAGGTATCTCTTTCATTGTTCCCCCTCTCTGTCCATACCTCAACTTGGCCATCTGGAACCCTGATGTTCCCATGCTCCATCCCTTTTGTTCTGCTCCCCTTCCCAGTTTGCTCAGGATATCTTAACTATTTCTCTTTCCTGGTGTCCTCCATGTGTGTCCCTCTTAGGAGCTAGATATTCTTACAGTTTCTATATACACTACTATAATTTCATCCCCAGAGCTCTATTATTGAAATTATCATTGATCAATAGAACAGGTTTCTTACTATTTACAAAGTCAATACCTGTAACAGTTTTCACCTTAAATCCCTACTCTCTGATTCAATAAAACAAACATGTTGAAAATCTTTACACCTCCAGAACACTTGACATATTAAATTCAACACCATTGTAAATTGAATCTAGGATTGATCAACAACAAAGCTTATATATTTGTTTAACAAACAGTGATAAATCATTTAAAGACAACAGTGAGGTGAAAACAGTAGGGGCAAAGATTTTCTGGTCAGGAAACAGGGAGCACTAATGCAGTTAACATGGGGGACAAGCAGAAAGATGTCATTTCTACTGGACTTGTGACTTTTCAGGGCTTACATTACTTACTTTAATATAAATTATTCTAACTTTATGTCTGGAAGTCCTTCAAAATGGTATTTTGTTCTTATTGCAAAAGAAAGGGCTTGACTATATTTAGTTCTGGAAGCATATGCTTGTAGATAAATGTATGATTACAAAATTATGTTGTATCAAAAATCTGTGCAAGTATAAATCAGAAGAGGCATGACCACTGAGGAATTATTTACTTTTGATTTTCTTTTCTCATTCCAATAGGCTTCCTTTGTTAACTCCACATAGCAGTTTTTCTGCAAACGCAGTCAAAGGTAGAATGAGAAGCAACTGATACCTGTTACTGTTTGGGTTCTAGACAAGGCCCGGAGAGTCCTGAGGAAACCTCAGGGAAAAATGCTTAGAAGTAAAGGATGTTTTCAAATCCCACTATTCCAAGAACTGTGTGCTCCAGGTCTGGTTTTAACAAAAGTGACAATTAAGCTAGTCCCCACCCCACTTTATAAACCATGTCTTTCAGAGTAATTTTTAGAATAATTTTGGTTATCGGTGTCAGTCTGATACTGATCCTAGTCTTGTAGGCCCATCTTATCCAAAAGGGAATAGTGTTTCAAGCAAGCTCATATATCATGTTTTAGAAAGTACTGATTCGTGATTCTCTTCAGATGACTCTGGTGTAAAGCGGTTCGATGAGCTCATTATTTCCCTTAGGATCCTGCTCTGTACAAATTCAAACTGTTCTTTTATTATAAGGCTTTGTCAAAGGGAAGGGAATACTCGTTCACCAGACAATTTTAACCTTTACAGCTCAAAAGTGCTAGAGCTCAATGTGAATGTGACTATGAGGACTTGTCATGATTCTCATCCTGTTAAGCTGAAATATTCTTGCATTTGTATTAGCATGCAATTGCTAGTGCCAAAATATTGAAACCTAATGGAATATTCTTGTTTCTCCAGCAAAGAAAGTGACATCGAAACAGAGAAACGATGCATGTGAAGATCATTTCTGGGGACACAATTTGCTCTTCTAAATCAATTTAGTTATTTTCACTTTGATATCACATGAAAAGTTCAGTTTAATATGGAGCACTTTGTGTTATTCTTAGAATAAGGACCTGCCTACAAGATAAATATTTAAGGCAGCTTAATCTGTATATGAAGTTAAAGTAGCTCTTCCTAGTACATTAGATCCCATCCTGTAGGTCCCATAAAATATGAAAAATTATAGTGGGGTTTCTTTATGGTCATGTTAGTAGAAAAAGACCATATAGATGTGGGATTCCCCTCTATATGCTGTGATTACCATTAATGAAGAAAGCTGGCTTGAGTTTATAGCAGTGCAGAAAAGAGGTAAGTAGGGAAAACTAAACTGAATGCTGAGAGAAGTAAGATGGAGTTTAAAGAAGCCACATAGCCCCGCCAGAGACAGACGCTGGAACTTTACCCAGTAAGCCACAGCCTCATGGTGATACACAGATTAATGGAGATGGGCTAGTTTAGGATATAAGAGTTAACCAGAAATACGTTTAAGCTATTGGGCAAACAGTATTGCAAATAATGTGGTTTCTGTGTGATTATTTCTGGGCTGAGAAGCTGGGAACAAACAAGTGGTCTTCCTACACACCATATCATAAATGTGAATACCCTTTTATGCCATAGGAATATTTTGTATAAAAGAGTTATCACTAGTAGAAGCAGCAGTGACTTTAAGGTTGTAGGGCATACTGTATCATGGCTTACTGAAGATTTAGAACATCTAGAAAAGATTATTCAATATAAATTTCAAAGTGAGATATTCTTGTAGTTGTTTACTTAGTCAAGACTCCTTTTATAAAATACATCTTGAAATTTTTTAAAAAATCTGTGACTAATTTTTAACGCAGCTAAGGAAATGATTACAAAATCAATATCCTTGTATGTTGCTATCTTGAATTGCAAGGAAAGATATTATTTTCCTTATTTTTCTGCATGAGCTTGGGGTTGTACATATGTACATTCATGTGTATGTATCACATGAATAAAGAATTTGAAATCATATTTTGTCTTCAGAAAATTCTGGCTTCAAGTTAGATATGTGAGGTGAAAGGGTGCATATTTCTAAAATGATGGATGACCAATTGCCATCTACGTGGTGATATATAAAGGTGTAGATAAACTCTGCAGCAGATGAAAGAATAAATATTATTGCAAATAATAATTCAGCCTTATAAACTTTTTCTCTCTTGAGAAAATGAGAAAAATAAAACATGATTAATGAATATGAAAATTGGTGTTAGAGATTAGGTGAGGAGAGTTGAGGGGAGGTTAATATAGAGAAGGAATAGGGGAGGCATAATTAACATTAAGGATATATAGAAAATATGTGGAAATCTGCTTTTTTGTGGACTTCTTTGACAATATAATTTTTAGGAAGAGGTTTGAACAGAGGTACTCTACATGGTAGGATAATTATTTCAGAAGATAGAATACTGAATAAAAATCTCAGTCCCATTTGTAGATTTTCCTTGGAGTTGTCTATTTGGGGCTGCTAGAGACCCTGCCAAACACTTCTATTGTGATTGCTCTTGGATCCCAACAGAAATTCATAGTAAGATCTTGCTACTTAAGACACAGCACTATTTATCTGTAGTACATGGATAAAAACACCGGGAACTGAACCACAGTCTTCCTCCCTCATGGCCAGAGGTTACTAGACTGCTGCCGGAATGAAAACTCATCAACATTCTTATCCACATGTTAATTTTATGACCTACAAAAATGAACAGCCTGGAGTGATACTCTCATTAGTGCAATAATGACAAGGAGGTTATAGGACTAACAAACCAATATCTAATTGAATTTGTTTCTGATACTGTAACCTTGGCAAAAATCTGTGTTCTTAAGCCCTAGTGAATAATCTGTTATTATTGTTTTACTAAATTGTCATAGACTCAAACTATCTTTTAATACTTGTCTTTATCTTTATAGATTACTGAAGCTCTCAGCTCTCAGTGGGGAACCTTAGTTTAGTAGTGGATGGTTATTAGTACAGACACTCACAACTTATCAAAACACATAGAACCAATAACTGTAATGCTCAGTCCCACACAGGCTATCTACATAGATCATTCACATAAACGACAGGGGACTTTGGAGAAGAGATAACAGACACAGTGTAAGGCCAGAGATTGAGAAAGACGTCTGTGAAACTGTCTTCTGGACATTCCATGACACTGATGGACTAATTGCAACTGTGGTTACTTGCATAAGACCTGAACAATCTTGGACGCTTCAACACTTACTCATGAAGGGAGAAGGGCTCATCATCCTCTATGAAGACAGGTAACAGTGGCTTGGGGAAGAGTTATCATTTGCTTCAGTGCTTAAACACTCATTAGTTGCTCATGCTCCTGTAACTATTGGATCACCCATCCTCATGGTATCTACCCAAAACAGATACAAGTGAAATACAACACACATAAACACACTACAGCACAAAATTAGGACAGAGGCTTTCAGAGGCAAAAGGTTTTGGAGTTATTGGAGTTATCCATTTAGTAGTGGGATTCCCCTCTGTATGCTATGAATATGTTTTATTACCATTGGTTAATAAAAAACCTGATTTGGCCTATAGCAGGGGCAGAAAGAGTTAGGTGAGAATACTAAACTGAATGCAGGGAGAAAGACGGAAGACTCAGGCAGATGCCATGTAGTTAGTGAAGGAGAAAGATAACAAAACCTTACTAGTAGGCCACAACCTCATAACAATACATATGTGAATTGAAATGGCTTACTTTAAGATGTAAAAGCTAGCTAGAAATACATTTGAGTCATTAGCCAAATAGTGTTCTAATTAATAAAGTTTTGTGTGATTATTTTGGTCTGGGCTGCCAAGAAACATAGGAGCAGTCTCCATTTATATCTATTTCCTTTAATTTAGGTGGAGTTAATATGATAAAAACTCTTACTTGTTCTCTCTTCTGCTCACCTCCATTACAGTAACTAGGATGGTATACACCAAAGAGATCTGAGGTAGATGTTCAACTCGTACAGTTCCTATGCTTGCAGATGCATGCATAAGCATATGACGTATATACAGTATATGAAGATATAAGTCAGTTAAAATCAAACATAGAGAAATGGATGCTGAAAGAGTTTTACTCCATACTGTAGTTTGTTGTCTAACTCAGGATCATAGAACTCTTTTTATCCTTGATGACATATGTTGTGACTACTGTCTTTTGTAGTTATTTCTGATAGCTAGAGTTCAAGTTAGTCAGAATAAGAATGGTTAAGAAGAGATATAATTAAATATACACTCAGTTCCAGTACCCACCCTTTCCCTGTCAAAGGCATAATGTCTCTAGCATTTTAAGCAAGCCCCTATAGGAGTCTACTTTCGAAAGACACACATTTAGAGAATCCATAAGAAAAATGTGTTTAGAGATGAAGTAGATCGACAATATTATAAAAAAAATATATGCTGCAATCAATAAAGCTGATAAGAGTCAAAATGTCTCCAGGCTGCCACCATGAGTATAATGGACTAAATCTCTGAAACTGTATAATCGAACTCCAAATTAAATGCTTTCTTTATAAGAGCTGTTGTACCATTGGGAGGAGTGAATGGGAATTTGTTGGAGTGGGAAGCAGGGGTGAGAAGGGGTGGGAAAGAGAACTGTGGAAAAATGAAATTAAAAAATAAACTAAAATAAAAACGAGTTGTAATCATGGTCTCTTTTCTCCTGAGTAGAGCACTGACGAAGACAATATAACAAGCACATTTATCTATTTATAGGTCTCTATTTATAGGTGGCTTAGGATTTTAGACCTAAACTTGTATATATAACTTTACTTTCATAATATCATCACATTAAAAGAAGGTGAAAGATACATGTTCAACACGATGATCCATCTTGGCAGTGTCTACTGCTCATTGGAACTCATAGTTAATGTAACTGTTTTTCAAAATCTAAAAGAGTAGTATAAAAGTTTAAAAAGAAAACTAACAACAGAACCCCAAAAGTAAAAGCCTGAGAAAATTTACCATGTGTTTAGGAGAGATGAGAAGTAAAATGTCATTGCATGTTTTCCTATTCCTCTTAGTAATTTTAGAGTTTCTCATCAGCTACAGATACAAACCATGGGGTTAACAGTCATGAGGAAAATCATAGTCTCTTCCCAGTCATTGTTACACTTCTAGGTGAGACTTTGTTAATCAGAGACAGATTAACAATGTAATAAAACCATGTAAATTTATTTAGTGTAAATCCTGTTTGATAGAGGAGGCTCTATTCATGAATACGCAAAGTGACAACTCTATATGTTTATTTTAATATTTACTGGAGAATGGACAGGCATATGGAAGCATGGCTGGATACAGGGGATATAATCTAATAATAGCAAACAGAATTCTGTGGAGCTCATTCTTTAGTTTTTTTTCTGATGTTTATAGTCTATATTCCTCATTGCAGGGTACAGTACAAAAACCCACTCCCGATAATTTTTTAAGAAAAGACTGGAAAATTTTTTAAAAGTTCTTTATTTTTATAGATAGCATTCAAAGCAATGGGTTTCACTGTGACATTTTCATAAATACTTTGATCTTATTTGTCTCCACAGCCACACCGATCCCCTGATGCTTGATTTTGTCCTGCGGATCTCTTTTCTACAATGGCCTCTTCCTATGTTAGTGTCACAAGTATTCCACTAACTCTATCTACCTCCTTAAGACCTTTTATCATTTTTTGATCCCTTTTCTGGCTCATGATGGTAGAGGAACTTTGGGGTTCTTGCTAATGGGACAAGTCCAGTAGAAAATGAAAGTAATTTTTCTGCCATTTTTGGCCTTCTTTCAGCTTGAATGTTGGGTATTCCTGATGCCATATTTTGGGAGGGCTTGTCCTTAACCATATAAACACCTATCAACACCTTTCCTAATCAACATCTATGCTCCTCTGACAAGGATTGATCCTTAAAATAGTAAGCCAAAGCTTCACTCTATCAGTTATGATTCTTACAATGCTTAGTAAAATTTTCATAAATCTGTTTTAAGTGTACTGTTATATTACTTTTATATTATCACTTTAATGCCATTTCTTCATTTTTCTCCTCATCTTCTTGTCAATGGATTTTTTTATCTATTTAGTTCCTGGAGAGATCAACTTACTATACTTGCAACATTATCTGAGTTCTTGAGTCTGTAACATGCTGAATTCTTCTGTCAAGGCAACAAATACTTTATACTTGAGTACCATCTGAAACCACCTTATTTACTAAAATATAAATGTGAGTAATTTTTATGTGTGCATATATCTGACAGAAAACCCAGATCATGATATTGAAAATAATGGTAGCTTTGATAAAGAAATTAATACATTAATTATTATAATATTCTTTTTTTGACATGCGCTTCCTTCCTTATGTGATTTTACACTAAACACGAGGTTTTGCTTTTTACATTAATGATCCAAAATAAGATTTGACAATTAGATTGTTTTTTTTCTCTAGTGTGAGTAAATAAAATTTGTCAATTGGTAATGCACTGCTTTATTAGGTATTTTTAAATTTTACAAAGAAGAATTGAATTTATTTTTATAAATAAATATAAAATACAAGGAATAAAAAATATAATGACAACTTAGTCCATATGTAGTCAAATTCTTTTTACTAACTTTACTAACAATAGCCTATAATGGTAAAATCTGTAAAAGAGTGGTCCTCATGTATAAATTACATAAGCATTCTAACAAAAGCATTACAGAATATCTAAAGTTAATTACGGAGTTAATGTTCCATTTGTTTGTCTAAAATCTTTAAGAAAATTAAAGCTAGATAAGCAAAGGAACAACTTATTTACATTCTAGTCAATGTGAGGAACCCTAGAATTTATCAGGGGTCGGTGTGTGGGTGAGGCCAGAGGTATATGCAAGGCCGAGGAAGGACTATCAAAGCTTTTGTTTGTTATGGTCTTTCGCTGAAGCTTGGAAGATTATCATCTCACTTCAAGTGTCAAGTTAGCATTGCTGGCCCATCTCTGTGCCTCTGTTCACTCCACATTTGTGCCTACATAGAAGTGGATTTAGAAATCACTCTTACAATAAGAATTTAGTTCTCATAAGAATTAAAATCTCACATACTTCTCTCAAATTTCATTGTGCTTTAAAATAATATCACAAAAAAATACATGATCTACTTTGGTCACTGCCCTGCATTTTTGTATTTTAACAAATAGGCAAATGCACAATTGCACAAGAACAGGAACATGGGTCATAGTGAGACTTTAGTATGATGCCTTAACATCACAGGAAAATGGGAATCTGCCATTCCTTTTCTCCAGAATATGTGCTACAATAACAATTTAGAATTAATCAACCCCCAGTTTAAAATATCAGTTATTTACCAAATATTTTCTCTTATCATCACTGGGAAATGATTTATATTTCTTTCTTTACTTTTAAAGGAAATGATAACCAGTGAGGATATGTGCTCCCAATTTCATCTACAAAGGTCTAGTGTCTTCAAAGAGTGAGTCTGTAATGGAAAATATTATTGAAACTTTAAGCGAATGCAAGGACATTGAAAGTTTAAACATGAGTCTATAAAGGCTACTTTTTTCTTTTTTGATCACTAGCCTTTAAAGGCAAAACTTGTTTGAAAACAAAGGACTTATTTTACATTGGTGTGCGTAAAAAATCAGGCCTCATTGCTGGAGACACTGACGCAGGGGTTAAGCCTACTTCAAATGTGGGCTATGCCTATGTTCATCTACTGCGCCGACTTCAGTGCAATTCAGCTAATTAGAAAATAATATCATACAGTATTAGCATCTATCTCTGTCTTAAAGAATTCCTGTGTCTAGTGTATTCCTGTTTCTAACTCACTTTCAGGTTCACTGTTTGCTTAGTTTTATGCTAAAATCTACCCACTGCTAATGTGGAACTTTGATGTTAGGTGAGAGCCTCAATCAATTAAATTACTGAGGTGAATGTGAGCCTGACCTAAATGCATACTTAATGATGTGTGAGAAATGAATGAAGGTATTAATAAAAGACTCAGATTTGAAGATTTTGTCATGAGTAATCTTAATGAAATTTGAAATGTGAGGCAATAATAATGCAAACTTATAGGCAGAGTCACTTACCTAAATCATGGAATTAGAGTAACTGAAAATTAAAGTCCATTTTTTTTTCCTTTGGCATTTCTATATGACATTGTCGGTTGCTAGGCTGTTGATCTGCTGTGGGATATTTGTTTGCACTGACACTCTGATATTGATAATAAAGTTTACCTTGAATGAGAGGGCACAGTCAACGATTGGTTGGCTAGTATTAGCGGACTCAGATAGGGGCACACAGGAAGATATAAGAATTTTTTTTTTTGATCTGGGAAGCCTGGAGTGGCAGGGTCAGCTGATCGTTCTTTTGAATCAGGTTTTTATCCCAATATCTGACCCATGAATTTTTATTAATAATAGAAAAATATAAGTAAATGATTCATTGTGTCTCATTCATACTTATTTTCCCATGCTTCAGGCCTTGTTGCAAATCATATATGAGTCAGTGATTAGGATATTGAAATAATGGCTGTGTGGAAATGGGAGAGTGAAACAGTCAAACCTGAAAACATACATACGGGTTGTTATATGTTATGAGCAGGTTATACTTGAAAATACGTATGTATGGTCATATACATATATGCATGTAATAACAATTAGTTTAAAAAGATGCCATTTATTTGGAGGAGAGTAGGCTGGTATACGAAGGGTTTGGAGGAAGGGAGAGAAAGGAAAAATTGGTAGAAAAAATGTTTTAATTAAATCATAAACTCAATTATTTTGAAAGGGAGAAAGTGGTAGACATAAATATGTAGAAATTAAAAACATTCTTAAAAATTAATCCTGGGGTTCAAAACTGAACTGTAAATTAGACCTTAGATGGAGATGTAAATGGAAGAAATACACTGAATGCACAAAATATGCTATAAGAAGGTTACATGATAAGGACACTTCAAAGATTTACCATAGAGAACAGGCAAATGTAGAGAAAAATAATTATGTTGTCATACATTGACTTTGTTGATGACACCACTGCAGCTGGAAGATTTTTTACACCTGGTCCCCAGAGCTGTTCAGTACCAAAGAAACACACAGAGGCTTTTATTAATTATAAACTGTTTGGTCTATTAGCTCAGGCATATTTTTCTTATTATTAACTTGCTCTTACATCTTAAATTAACCCATAATTCTTGTTTATGTTTAATCATTTTTTCTCAGTGAGGCATTCTCATTATGCTTCCTCTGCATCTGGCTGGTGACTGACTCTCTGTTTTTCCTCTATCCAGAATTCTTAGTTGGTTTTCCTGCCTGTACATTCCGCCTGGCTACTGGCCAATCAACATTTTATTAAACTAATACCAGTGACAAATTTTTACAGTGTACAAGAACATTATCCCACAGCACCAAACTTTGAAATCCAGTGAAGCTTATCATGAGTAATGGTTGTACAGTTCTGTAGGACTGTGTGGTAATGAAGCACTTCCATTTAGTTTCTGTTTAAAAATAAATTCTGTACTTCAACTATAAACTTTATAAAGAAGATTTTTCAAAGTAAATGATTTATCTCAAAATAATCATATGATAAAAACAATTATTTTGATACTATCTTTTCTGTACACATTCCTGAAAATATACATTATATGTTAAAGAGTTGCATATACTATTGAGAAGGTAACTCTATAATTGTTTCTTAAAAGTAGATTATGTATGTTGAGTTTTATATTTTTTAAAAATTTGAATTATCATATATAATTCATTAAACTTGGTACTCTACATTCATATCAATAGTATTTAATTTCAACAAAACTTTCTGCCTAGATATTCAAGGAAATGGTGGTTTCTGAATTGCAGCAATAGTAATAAAATACTGGCTTTCAGGAAATAAAGTCCTTGTTGCAAAGGGAAAGTAAAGACAATTGCTCATCTACTGTTGGTTCTTAGGCATATGCTGATAGTGTATGGGGTAGGCATATAACATTCCTACACACCATAATGTAAAGGGAATTAACTGAAGCACACTACCAATTGTCTCTCCATATTTTCTGGTCGCCTGACGGCAGTGAATTTATTTTGTCCAGTTCTTCTCCATTGGTCTTTATTTCATTGTCTGAAGCATAGAAAGTCACTGAATGTGATTAGAAAACATAATGATCACTGCAGGGACACTGCTTTAGCAAGGAAACTGATGGTCATGGAAGAACTGCACTTAATCTTATGCACAATTAAGCACAGCATCCAGCCTCTAAGTGCCCCAGGGTTGGTCTTCATGTTTCACAATTTATTCAGAGTCTTAGGAATTAGTCATGGCAGTCAACTACCTAATACATATATCTATGCCTATAGCTACACATACATTTTTCTATATTTTCTATGGATAATAAATTCTACCTCTAAAACTTGGTGACCAATATTTTTGTATAATCTCTGTTTTGTTCTTTTATATGGTATAGGAAGTCAAAACACATAGTTAAAATCAGTTGAGTGTTTTATGAGGAATATTATGCTATCCCCTAAAAAACTAATGCTGTTAAAATTAACAATGCATTCATTTTGAAATATTCCAGGCATCAAGAATTTTGTTCATTACTGTGCAGATTTATAACACTAAGGATATTGGCAAAATAAATATGATTAACCAAAATTCATATTTATAAAGTGAATTTAATTCATAAAATAAGTTGGGCAAAATACATAAGGATGACATAAAATTAAATGTTTGCCATGAAAACTATTAATGTAGCTTTTTTTACTAAGATTATTTCTAGACAGAGTTTATTTAATAACAAAACTTGAAATGAGGAACAATTTTTAAGATAAATTTTGATATTGCTTCGTAAAAATTAAGAAAAAATCTTTAATACAGACAAATAATAACACTATCTATAATCTATATTCTTCTGAACTGCTACCTATATGCTCTTTTTGGAAGCTGATATCAGACACCACTGGATTTAAAACTTTATTTGGCTTGGAAATATGTAATAGTTTGTCTCCATGTATAATCTATATTTTTGTCTAAGATTTTGCTATGACTTTCTCTCTCCCCACTTCCCCTTTCTCTCTGTCTCTTTCTCCCCACACACATACACACACACACACACACACACACACACACACACACACACACACATTGCCCTACTGATGTTTCCATGAGCTAGAAGATAACCTAATATGGTGTCAATATGACAACCTACCAATAAACTTGTTATTATTTTAGGCTGCATGAGTTCTAAATGAAACTTCTTATTTTACCATTCCAAAGTTGAGTGTTTTATGAATTTATCTTTACTATTCCCTCAAATATCCACTATCTATATTATTAATTCATTTTCAAACTAGTCATCTATCCCATCTTTTAGTATCCACTTTCTCCAATTTATACACATCATTTTCCTACTTATTGCTACTTCTACTTTTAGCCAACATTACTCTGTATTAAAACATTTCAATTAAAGAAATTCAATGGAATTTTCTAAAAGTTTAGATTTTGTCTCTTACAATCTAATTTTTGTATAGTTACCAGAAAATTTTAAAACAAATCTAAATCAGATGATTCTAAAGAGTTATTAAAACTCCTTTCTGTTTTCTATACATTTCAGAGCAAGGCCAATGTTTTTCTAAGCACATACTTGTTTTTATCCCATAATTTATTCTCTCTTCCAATATTACTCCTATGAATCAGGTTGCTAAGGAATACAGTAACCAGCCATGGTTCTGGATGGTACCATAAATTTATATAAGTGAGAGCAAACTATTTCAATATTCAATATTAGTCCTTGATAGTCGATTGTTTTTACTCATAACCATTTTATGAAGTGAGTAAGGTATATCCTTCCTCTATCAGAAACAAGTTGTTCAGTATGACTGGCCAAGTATCAAATAATGAACATATTTATGAAAAACAAAGTATATACATGGTTTATAGAATGAGAGAAAGATATAAGTAGTGATAGATGCAGCATAGATAATGTGGGCCCCTCCTCTCCAGGCCAGGGAATGTCACCAGTAGGTATGAGACATGTTCTCAACAATTCCACAAGGGACAGTAGACTCTTGATATCTTTTGTTTCCCCTTTCATTTCTTTCCCATGCTCAGGTACTGAAATGGCAAAAAGGATAGCAAAGATGGAAGTTCAACCTCCTTACCCCCAAGTCTTGAAGGAAAAGTCCTGCATATGCAGCTTCATGTTAACCTTTATGGATATATACATGTAGTTGGCTTCCAATGCTGTGGGATCTCCTGTATATGTGTTGCTATATTGGCTGATGAATAAAGCTACTTTGGCCTATGGCTGGGCAGAATAAAGCCAGGTGTAAAATATGGACAGAGATATAGGGAGACAGTAGGTGAAGTCAGGGAGACACCGAGTATCTGCTGAAGGTGACAGGCATCATGAAACCTTTACCAGTAGACCACAGCCTCTTGGTGATCCATAGATGAATAGAAATGGGTTAATTTAAGAGGCAAGAGTTATTTAATAAGAGGCCTGAGCTAATTGTCCAAGAAGTGTTGAAATTAATATAGTTTCTGTGTGATTATTCAGGCATGAGCAGCCAGGAAATGCAAGAGTAGTCTCCACTTACAAATGGTGCATTAACGTGGGTCCACTACATCCACATAAAAACTGCTAGAGCTTGGGAAGGAATTCTAGACACAATAAGCATTAACCCTTTCAAAGACCTATAGAATATGACATTTAAAATGTTATAAGTACTTACACTTTTCTCACCAATGAGACGTCTCCTTCTGGCTGCATCAATTACTTCAGAGAGGTTTATGGGCATTTAAGAAACTTGCAGAAGAAACTGCCAGACATTCTGTAGGACACAGAAGAAAGCAACTAAGGAACTTTGCAAATACAAGGCAGAACAGATCTTCAAATTTCCTGTTTCATGGAAAAGTCTATTGGATACTGTGGGCCTATAGGCTAAGATGTTACAGAAGAACTTTGGGTTGTAACATGAGGGCCTTCTTCTTGGAGTTTCTGTCCTGCCCAGTTCCCACAGCCATTTAGCCCCAAAGAAAATCACAAAGAGGTCTCCAAAAGATTATAAACTGATTGGCCCATTAGCTCAAGCTTCTTATTAGCTCTTGTCGCTTATATAAACCCATTATTCTTATCTATGTTAGCCACATGGCTCAGTACCTTTTTCAGTGGGGCAGGTCACATCCTGCTTCTTTGGTGGTCTGGACAGGACTGCAGAAAGAGCTTCCTTCTTCCCAGAATACTCCTGTTTTCATTGCCCCACCTCTACTTCCTGTCTGGTTTTCCTGCCTATACTTCCTGCCTGGCTATCAGCCAATCAGCGTTTATTTAAAATATAATTGACAGGATGTAGAATTGTCCCACACCATTCGGTGACTGTCCTTGCAGCAAGATTTCTCTGTTAATTTTAGAATTTTAAAAGTTGTTGCAATGCACTTCCTGTTTAGGCAATATTATGTCATTCTGGGATCTGTAAAGATTTGAAGCCAGATAGTTACAGTTTTCCTTAGTTATGTTAAAGGATAAATTTGATATAAAGCTTTAGACCACAAAGATAGGATAGATAATAGAGTATTTTCTTTATTTTTCCAAATGTAAATAGACTAAATATTATAACTAAAATTCTTGCTTGATAACAGTTTTGCATATGTAATTTTACTATGTTAAAGTTAAAACCTTCCTTTTTAATTAGACAGAAAAGGGGAACTGATATGGGACATCATTCTGTATATATGTTGGGGTTTTTTGGCTAATGATTAAAGCTCCTTTGGCCTATGGCAGGACAGAATAAATCCAGGTGGGAAATCTGAACTGAGATATAAAGAGAAAGTAGATGGAGTCAGGGAGAAGTCATGTAACTGCCAAAGGAGACAGATGCTCTGGAACTTTTACCAGTACTCCACAGCCTCATGGTAGTATGCAGATTAATAGAAATGAATTCATTAAAAAATTAAATTCATTTAAGAGTTAGTTAATAAGAAGTCTGAGCAAATAGGTCAAACAGTGTTATAATTAATATAGTTTCTGTTTGATTATTCAGGTCCTAGACTCCAGGAAACAAATAAGCAGTCTCAACTTACATTCTAGAACTTCTTTCCCTTTGAGATAACACTCAGAACGTCCAAGGTCTTTTATGCAAATAATGTAAAATGTTTTTTAAAAAATCCATCAGGCAGGTCAGAGCAGTAAAGACTTAATGACTATCAACCTGAACTTGAATCTTCTTCAGTTCACACTTTCCATGTCTATTAGTGTACATGTCATAAACAGTGTTGACAAAAATCACAAGAAAATTGAGAACTATGCAGCTGTTCATTTCAAATTTGTGTTTAGAGTGTAATATGTCTACTTAGTCTTAAATCATCTAGGAAGAATCATCAGTTATTTCTGCCAAAGCTAAAGTTAGATTCCATGCCCTGTTTCCTATAACTTGTTTGCTTGTACCTACTATTAGAATATAAAATGCTGAGTGAAACCAGCTGTGCGTTTTTACTTCAAGAAAGTTATTTTAAATTACCCAGTGATGAATTAGGGGATTCCCTTACCCTAAAGCATTTTTATTATTGTTACCATGAATTTGATGATACAAAACTCAAAAGCAGTAGGTTTTTGCTCTCATTGATTCCTGAAGATATATAAATTAACCAGGGAAGTTTAGATGACACCTGTCAGCAGTTTGTTCTTATACTACTGCTTGTCTAATCTCATGTGGTTTCGGTGAGGAAGAAAATGCATGAATATACCTTTGAGTCTACAAGAATAACATAGGTAAGCAATAACTGTTTTGATTCAGGAGTTCTTACTTGTCATATTATTGATAGCGTTTGCGGTAATTTGAAAGAAATTGTTTCCCAAAGAGACTGGCACAATTTTGAGGTATGGCCTTGTTAGAGTAGTTGTGGCCTTGTTGGAGTAGGTGTGGCCTTGTTGGAGAAAGTATGTCACTCTGGAGGTGGGCTTTGATATCTCATATATATTATCAAGCCATGCCAAATGAGACAGACTACTTCTTGTTGCCTGCACAAGATGTAGTGCTCTCAGCTACCTCTCCAACACCTGTCTGTCTACATCCTGCTGTGTCCTACCATTATGATAATGGACTGAACCTCTGAAGTTGTAAGCCAGCCATATGTTTTTTTTTTAATAAGAGTTGTCATGGTCATGGTGTCTCTTTACAGGAATATAAACCCATATGGCATCAATGTTAGATATCAATTTGTTAGACAAATAATGGATTACTTTCTCCATGTACAGAATTGATTTAATTGCTTCTAATTTGTCAAACAAAGCATATTTCTAAGTATTTATCAGCACCAATTAATAAATCAATAAACTTTAAAGTTATATACTTGCAGACAACCTTACCATTGAAACTTTTAGTAACTGTTTTGCTAAGACTATGGATTGTATTCTTCAAGGGTTATATGGTTATTATGATACATCCATTTATTGAATATTGGGACACAGTTTTTTATTCATATTATATCCTTAAGAAAATAGATTGATAAGAGAGCCAAGAATGAGGTACTTATAGAAATGATACTGTCTTTACAGACTAATAATTAACAGTGAGCTAGCAGGATTAATACCATCAAAAATCAAAAGTTACCTAAGAAATTAACAATATTGAAAAGGGTAAAATTAATTTGACAGACAAAATTGAGTCCATGTCAAAGGATACTGAAAAATTAATTGAAAGAACGCATACTGAAGAATTTGACAATCAAAATTTCTTAAAAAGTTATGATAGGTCAGCAGATAGAGTATCTCTGCAGGAAGGATTATAGACAAGGAATTGCTAGGAATAATGTCTTCTCTAGGAAAGGCAAGCATAGGAGGACTCAGCCTTCAGGTATCTGTAGAAGGTATGACAAAGGCCAACATTGGACCAATGAATGCAGATCAACAAAAGACAGAGTAGGCAAACTGATACCATTGGGAAACTCCTTGGGAGGCTCTCTCACAGGCCCCAAAGTCAAAAGTGGTCCAGTAATTCCCAGTCACTGTGGAGGACATGTCTCACCAGGAAAATTTAAAAATCTAGAGCCTTCTGTAAACAAAACAAAACAAAAACAAAACCATACTGTTCTACATGATGGAATAGACATGGAGGATAAATCAAAACTTATAATAGGAAATAGGAAATGTATATTCTGACAGGCTTCTATAAATGATCAAAGAACAAAGCTAAGAGTCCATATAAATGTCATTGTAATTGTGGGTGTGATAGACATGGGTGTGGACATAAGCATCACTACTCTAGAATCTTGGCACTCAAATTGGATTTTTCAAGAGGCAGATGGTCAATTATTAGGAACTGGAACCCTATCTCAAGTGAAACAAAGCACGAGATGGGTTAACTGCATAGCGCCAGAAGGACAGAGAGGAAAGCTGGGGCCATATGTGGGTAATATGGGGTTGTAACCTGTTGCAACAAAGGAATACCCAAATTAACATTCCTGCAGTCCCAGAAACTCATAATTCTGGGAAGGATATTATAAGGTACTATACAAAAAGCTCACCAGCCATTCCAGCTGTACTAGAACACAAAGCAACTAACAAACCTTTAGAGGTACTAACAGCCCTACCTTTAAAATGGTTAACTGAGAAAACAATATGGGTTAAATAGTGGCCATTAACAGAAGATAAACTGCAGGCTTTAGGACAGCTGGTACAGGAGCAACTAGATGCTCACCATATTGAAGAATCAACCAGGCCTTGGAATTCTCCTGTATTTGTTATTAAAAAGAAATCTGATAAATGGAGAATAGTGACAGATCTAAGAGCTGTCAATAAGGTATTTCAACTTTTGGGCCATCTACAATCTGAAATTCCTCTTCCTTCTCTATTACCAAAAGAATGACCTCTTATAGTTATTAATTTGAAAGATTGTTTCTTCACTATTCCTTTACAAGAAAAGGACAGAATACTTTGTCTTTGCATTGCCTACTTATCGTAATTCTCAACCTACTAGGAGGTCCCAGTGGACTATCCTTCTACAGGGATTGCTCAATAGCCTCACCCTATGCCAATACTTTGTAAGTCAGCTATTGGGAATAATATGTAAAAAAATTTCCGAAATATATAACTTACCATTACATGGATGACATTTTGCTATCTGATTCAAAAATAGGTTCTTTAGAAAGAATGTTTGAAGAAGTAAATAAAGCTTTGCCAAAATGGAGATTAGAAATTGCTCCTGAAAAAAATACAAAGAGAAGATTCTGTAAATTACCTAGGTTGTGAGTTTATAGAAAATTAGAACACACAAATTAGGAGAAACCAATTGCGGACTCTGAATGACTTTCAAAGATTGTTAGGAGACAGTTCCAGTCTACAACCAGCTTTTGGGCCAACACTTGATCTAATAGTTTATTTAAACAAAACTTTAGGTGATGACAAAGACTTAAATAGTCCCAGCGAATTAACAGCTGAAGCAAAAAAGGAATTGATTGCTATTGAAAAAAATCACAGAAGTCACATGCAGATAGGGTGAATCCAAATCTTAATTGCATTCTATTCATATTGCCTTCCAGAATTTCACCCACAGGTATTTTAATGCAGAAGGAAGATATTATCTTAGAATGGATATTTTTACCACATAAACAAAGTAAAAATTTAAAAATTTATGTGGGAAAAGTATCTGAATTAATTATAAAAGGAAAATGGAGACTTCCTCAACTAGCAGGTATAGACCCAGAAGATTTATAGTGCCTTTTAGTTCTGATGAAATTAAAAAATTATAGGAAGACAATGAACCTTGGCAAAGATCTTGTGCTAAATTTTTAGGAGAAATTAATAGCAATTATCCCAAATGTGACAGAATTAACCTTATAAAGAGAACTACCTGGATCCTTCCCATATTGTACAGGACACACCAATAACTGGAATCTATACATTCTATACTGATACAAATGAATCAGGAAAGGCAGGTTACAAATCAGAAGATTTAAGTATGGTAGAACAAAGCTCTTATAATTCTGTCCAAAAGGCAGAATTATATGCTATTCTCATGGTGTTAAAGGATTTTAAAGAACCTCTTAATATATTTACTGATTCACAATATGCAGAAAGAGTTGTTTTGCATATTGACACTGCTGAAATTTATACCAGATGACACAAAATTGACTTCATTTTTCATGTAGGTCAAAGATATAATCCAGAATAGGCTTTGTTCCATATATATAACACACATCTGATCCTATACAGGTCTGCCAAGTCCTCTAGAACAAGTTAATGCAGAAATTGACCCATTACTTATTGGGAGTGTGTTGAAGGCCTCAGAAATCCATTAGAAACATCATGCCAATAGGAAAGGTTTAAAGAAAGAGTTTTCTATTACATGGCAACAAACTAAGGAGATCATAAAGAGATGTCCACTTGCTCTTTCTATAACCAGACATTGCTACCTACAGGGACTAACCCAAAGGGTACTCAAAGGAATAAAATATGGCAGATGGATGTGTTCCACTTACAGAATTTGTAAAATCAAAATTGTACACCACACCATTGACACTTATTCAGGTTTTCAATGGGCATCTGCTTTAAGCTCAGAAAAGGCTGATTTAGTAATCACACATTTATTAGAAGTTATGGCCATCATGGGTATACCTGTATGAATAAAAACAGATAATGGTCCATCATATGTCTCTAAGAAAATGAAACAGTTTTCTGCTTATTATGATATTAAACATATTACAGGTATACCACAAAATCCAACTTGTCAGGCAGTTGTAGAAAGATCAAATCTAACTACAAAGGATATGTTAAACAAAAAAAATGAATTTAAAATACCTCTGAAAATAGATTACATAATGCTGTATTAACATTAAATTTTCTTAACACTAATGAGAAAGGGGCAACAGCAGCAGAGAGACATTGTATAATAGAAAAGTCTTATTAATTAAATCAGCTGATGTATTTCAAGGATGTGTTGACCTCAAAATGAAAGCCAGGAGATTTGCTACATTGGGGAAGGGGTTTTTCTCTTGTTTCTACAAGATGGTATGGATACCATCAAAATTAATAAAGATTTACTTTGAAAATGAGAAATCTCTTGAGAAAGAGAAATGACAGTGTGGTGACCACATGGTGACAACAATACAGGTGGTAAGGAAATCATATAGGGTTGGGGCAGGGTTCTGTTCTTGTCTTTACAGGAAAATACACATCTTCAAAAATTCAAAAGACCCTGGATATTTGGATGCTGACACAAGGAAAAATAACTATCCAATAAGGAACATCAAGGTAAAGAAATATGACTTGTAAGGACGGGTGATAAAAATATATATACATATATATAGTTGTATATATATATTTGTATATATATATATTTGAATATATAGAGCTGGCTTTGGAGTTAGACAATGACTCTGTCTTTCTCTAAATCCAAGCATGTTGTTAAAAGAAAAATTCAGAGTTTCTGTCTCATGTCAAGAGCCATCTGGTATTGGACAGAAAGAAGAAAGAATTTAGAAAAAAATTTCCATTTCTACATACCTATTTTTGTCTCTATCATACCTTTCATTAAATAGATATTTCTGTATATGTCTATATAAATAAAGTTTACGTTTTCCACAATTAACAATGAACTTTTCTGCAGTAATCTTTGAAGTTTCCAGAAAGTAGATGGGGCCCCAAAGCAACAACTCCACCTGATTGATATAATCTCATGATGCTGATAGCACTACTATAAGAGCTGTTTTGGATACCAGCTGCTCAATATGGTTCCAACTTGGATAGCTCAAATGGAGCAACATTTTTTTATAGTGTTCTGGCCAGAACGTCAGATAGGAACCTCAGAAAAGCTTTATCAAATACCCAGAGACTATTTGCAATTATACCAGACAGTAATCTAGGAACTTAACCATTATTTTACTTTCACAGGATCCCATAGAACGAACACCACCCCCATGACAACTGGAAGTAATTCTAGAAGACGACATTACCTCTCCCAACAAAATTTGTCTCAGGGTTAGGGACATCATTTAGGGGTTGATTATAATTGGTCTATACCAATTGGTTGGGGGTTGGGAAGGAAATTATGTAGGTTCAGGGATCTCTCTGAAAAAAAGAGGAAATTGGATGGGATATAGATTAGTGTGAACTTACACTAATAATAAGAGTGAGTAATAAAGTGAATAATATGGGAGCCCCTCTGTGTGCTGTGATTACAAATAATGAATAAAGAAACTGCTTTGGACTTATAGCAAGGCAGACCTTAGATAGGCAGGGAATGCTAGACTGAATGCTGGGAGAAAGAAGGGTGGAGTTTGAGGGAAGCCATGGAGCTGCAGCCAAAATCAGACATGCCAAAACTTTGCTGGTAAACCACTGCCACGTGGCAATACACAGATCAAGAGAAATGGATTAAATTAATATGTAGGAGTTAGCCTATAAAAAGCTAGAGCTGATGGTCCAAGCAGTGATTTAATTAATATGGTGTCAGTGTGATTATTTCAGGGCTAAGCTAGCCAGGTTGCAGGGACGCAACAAACTGGTCCCTTACTCCAACAAATGAATACTTGTGAGCTATTATTCATAAATTATTTATATTGGTGTAGATTCTTGTAGATTGATACAAGCTTAAATTATACTAAATATCTTCCTATTTTTACCCACAATATTTATATACCTAGCAAAAGTTATTTTATTATATTGTATGCATTCATACTTCTACCTCTGCCTAAGATATTTTGTATATTGATATTTTTAGAATATACTTATCATATTGCAACATACATTTCTACCTCTGATCAAGATACTTATACATTGTTTACATTTTGAGGACATTGTCCTCATTTGTTGTATAGTTTTTTATTGTATAATATTCTAACATGAAGTCTTAGTCTTTAAGTTATAGATGTATTAAGAATTATAGATCAATAGTCATCTATGTTTGCCATAGTTAGACTAATCAGGATCTTCAGATACATAGAAATTGTATTCTGCCTAGATAGGTAGTCTTCAACTACTGAAAGAGCTGTAGAATATGGCATTTAAATAACCTAGGGTTCTGTTGACTTGAGACACAATTGGTCTTGGCAGCACTGATCTATTCCTGAGAGAATTTTGAGCACAGGAGACACTCAACTTGGAGCTTGTTTTCTTCTCGGCAAAACTGGCCTTTGGGCAAGTTTTGTATTGATCACTTTCAAAATGCATGATATCTGGACAGGACAAGCAGGATATAAGAAAAAAGACTGACAAATCTTGCCAAGACAGGATAAGATGGTTTTGAAAAGTTTCCTGACTCTGAAAATGGTCTGTCAGTTACTCTAGGCCTTAGCCAAAGTTGGTTGCTCTAAAATTGCAAATGAGACTTTGGGTGATTTCCCAGGTAGCTAGTTGCCTCTGTCATTTGTTGCACATTTTGGAAGTTGCTTGATTGCAGTTCCTGCTTACTCAAGTAATCTTATTTCCCTTCTTGGGTCTTTGATGGGGTTGAAGACTAGATAGTTGTAGTTACTTTCCTCTCATGACTTTGCCAAGTTATTTGTTATACAAGACTTAAACTCATTAGGATAAGATAATTGTTGAAATATTTATTACATGTTTCTTGCTTGATATTTTTTATGCTGGTTATAATTCTAATTTTTATGCCTGATGTTTGTTTTTATTGTATATAACTTTGTATTAGGCTTAGAACTTTCTTATTTAAACAAAATGGGGAGGTGCTGTAGGAATTACCAGTAGTCTTTAAGTTACCTGCCCACTTGGGCGTGGCCTCCTATAGTATATATGTTGATGAAAAGCATGTGGGCTCTTTCCCACCTGCTGGATTTGGTTGCTGTTCCCCCTTCAAGCAGAGGATTGTAATCTGTGAGTCTACCACTAAATAAATAATCTTCTATTATAATCAATTCTGAGCTAGTGTGGGATTTCTTTTAAGTGTCTTTCTTCATCTATGGTATAAGTGTGGAATTCTTAATTGAATGAACTTCAAACTGTGACTTTTACCTTCCAATATACTACATAATTCTTCTAGATTTGTGGCAAAGAAAGATTTTAAGGGTTAGTCCTTTTTTCATGATTGGGAGTTCTAATACAGTAATAAAAGTTTGGAAGTTACAACAAGTATTATGCCCTGATACACTGTCTCTGTATACCATGACTGTATTAATTAATAAACTTTTACAATTATAATTGCTCAAGTGAATAAAATTTATGGCATATTGTTATGAATCCTAAAGATGTCTTTTCTAATATTGTTTACTGAGTTCTATAGTTGGCTGATACTATACTAAAATATTGAGACATTAAAGTGGAGAGTATTTAATCCTTGTTGTGGCTGTCACCTAGTGGAAATGCATTATTTTAAATTATAATTTAGCATGTTTAATATTTTAAAATTTATGACTCGATTATATACTATAGAATAAAAATAGAATTTGTGTTTCAGGCCAATGAAATAAAAGATTACAATGGACCAACATATTCACTTTAGGAAATAAAATTGAACAAAGGGAAAATATTGTTGTCAAATAAATGGAATATTGAAGAAAACTTTAAAATGTCACTTTGGTCTGAGCTGGGATCCTAAAAGGAGTGGAGAAAAGCATAAAGAAAAGCATTAACAATGAGTTAGAAAGTCAAGAAGAGAGACAAATGAAATTTGACAATTCTGAAATCTACATGCAAAACACGCCGCGCCACCGTCAGCCATGGGCAAGGGAGACCCCAACAAGCCGCGGGGCAAAATGTCCTCGTATGCCTTCTTCGTGCAGACGTGCCGCGAGGAGCACAAGAAGCAGCACCCCGACTCGTCAGTCAACTTCGCCGAGTTCTCCAAGAAGTGCTCCGAGAGATGGAAGACCATGTTTGCAAAGGAAAAGTCGAAGTTCGAAGATTTGGCCAAGAGCGACAAAGCTCGGTATGACAGGGAGATGAAGAATTACGTTCCTCCCAAAGGTGATAAGAAAGGAAAGAAAAAGGATCCTAATGCTCCAAAGACCACCGTCTGCCTTCTTCCTGTTTTGCTCTGAACATCGCCCAAAGATCAAAAGTGAACACCCAGGCCTGTCTATTGGAGATACTGCAAAAAAATTGGGTGAGATGTGGTCTGAACAGTCTGCCAAAGATAAACAACCCTATGAGCAGAAGGCAGCTAAGCTAAAGGAGAAATATGAGAAGGATACTGCTGCATACCGTGCCAAGGGCAAAAGTGAAGTAGGAAAGAAGGGTCCTGGTAGGCCAACAGGCTCAAAGAAGAAGAATGAACGAGAAGATGAGGAAGAGGAGGAGGAGGAAGAAGATGAAGATGATGAGGAAGATGATGAGGATGAAGAATAAATGGCTGTCCTAAAATGTGTGGAGTGTATGTGCTCAGGCAATTATTTTGCTAAGAATGTGAAATTCAAGTGCAGCTCAACATTAGCTTCAGTATAAAAACTGTACAGATTTTTGTATAGCTGATGAGATTCTTTGTAGAGAAAATACTTTTTTAAAAAAGGAGTTTGTA